>CAUYRH010153282.1:0-12395 GCA_963574655.1 Perodicticus potto | reverse complement strand
TCATGGGGTACAATGTGCTGGTTTTATATACAATTTGAAATATTTTCATCAAACTGGTTAACATAGCCTTCACAGCATTTTCTTAGTTATTGTGTTAAGACATTTATATTCTACACTTAGTAAATTTCACATGTACCCCTGTAAGATGCACCGTAGGTGTGGTCCCACCGATTACCCTCACATGATTTTCCTTTAATGCGATATCCTTATCTGGTGTTGATAATAGGTTATACTGATCACATAAAATATGTTGGGGAGCGTTCCTTTTCTTACACATAAAAAATTCTGCAACACAGAAATAGACTTGGCATAAGCATTTTAAATTTTGCAAGATAATTCCAAACCACCCTTTAAGTCTATATAGTAGTCCCCCCTTATCCAACGGAGATACATTGCAAGACCCTCAGTGAATACCTGAAACCGTGGATAGTACTGAACCTTATATATACTGTTTTTTTCCTATACATACATACCCATGATAACGTTTAATTTATAAATTAGGCAGAGTAAAAGATTAACAACATAACTAATAATAAAACAGAACTATAACAATATAGAACAATGAAAGTTATGTGAATGTTGTCTCTCTCTCTCTCAAAATACGTTTTCAGACCATAGCTGACTGCAAGTAACTGAAATCACAGATAAGAGCACTACAGTACCAATTTATATTTCTATCAGAGTACAAGAGCTTACGTTCTCCCATACTCAGGCCAATATTTTCTACAAGTTTTAAAAATTCTAATAGCCATCTGAAGAACAAAAAATATGTGCAATAAAAAGATTAATAAGATTTCTCTACATTTACTGGTGATGTAAAAAGCACCTTTGCATTTTAACTGCTATTTGTTCTTTTTATCACATCTGTCTCATTTCCCTTTTCTTTCTAGTAACAGTCTCTATCTACAAAAGATCACCAGTTTCTATCTGAAGAGTGGTCTAGAATGCAAGATTTTTCTTGACCTGAAATTCTTAAATAAATGTAACACTTAAAAACTCAAAATGTGGCTTGGCGCCCATAGCACAGTGGTTACGGCACCAGACACATACACCAAGGGTGACAGGTTCAAACCTGGCCAGGGCCAGCTAAACTGCACCGAAAAAATAGCCAGGGCTTGGCGCCTGTGGCTCAATGGGCTAAGGCGCCAGCCACATACACCTGAGCTGGCGGGCTCGAATCCTGCCCGGCCCCGCCAAACAACCATGACGGCTGCAACCAAAAAAACAGCTGGGCGTTGTGGCAAGCGCCTGTAGTCCCAGCTACTTGGGAGGCGGAGGCAAGAGACTCACTTGAGCCCAGGAATTGATGGTTGCTGTGAGCTGTGATGCCACAGCACTCTATCCAGGGTAACAGCTTGAGGCTCTGTCTCAAAAAAAAAAAAAAAAAAAAATAGCCAGGTGTTGTGGCAGGCGCCTAGGAGGCTGAGGCAAGAGAATCGCTTAAGCCCAAGAGTTTGAGGTTGCTGTGAGCTGTGATGCTACAGCACTCTACCAAGGGCAACATAGTGAGACTCTATCTCAAAAACAAACAAACAAACTCAAAATGCCCGTAGCTCAGTGATTAGGGCACCAGCCATATGCACTGGGGCTGGTGGATTCAAAACAGGCCGGGCCTGCTAAAACAACAATGACAACAACAACAAAAATAGCTGGGCATTGTGGCAGGCGCCTGTAGTCCCAGTTACTTGGAAGGCTGAGGCAAGAGAATCACTTGAGCCCAAGAGTTCGAGGTTGCTCTCAGCCGTGATGCCATAGCACTCTACCGAGAGTGACATAGTAAGACTCTGTTTCAAAAAAAAAACCAAAAAACCCTCAAAACTATATTTGCCTTTAGTAAGTGAAAAAGTTGGAACAGAATCTTCCATGTTATCAATCATCTAAGTACTATATAAAGTTCCATAACATCTGCTCACAGAAAACAACTCTTTAGGTAACAATTAATTGTATTATAATGTAAAAATTAAATATTTTAAAATTGGACTAGAAGAAAAATCAAACACCAAGCTCGTATCAATTATCTGTTTTGATAATTACATACTTTAGATGACTGTAAATTGTTATTTATTTGCCTTTTAACATATACGAACTCCAAAGGCCAACCTCAAAAGTAGCTTTACCATCAGGATGGGGCATTTTGCAATTTGTATGGGAGGTGAAAATTAGTACAAACTAATAGTAACCATCAATGCATTTGTGGCCTATTTTCATCCCCTGAAAATAGTGTACTCTATCCATAGAACATAGGCAAAAAGAGCACACCTCACAAATTTATACTAAATCACAACTAAGGATAAGAATAGCTTCAGGTCATTAGTCTCTGAGCAGACTTAGATAAGCACAGAGGGAAAAAAATAGCTCATACATCAAAAATTGGGTATTTGGGACATAGCTTACATAAGTAAAAACTAACACAGAACATTATTATAAGTTTTGGTGAAACATCCAAAAGAATCACAGAAGCTGTTTATTTGACAAATTTTGTCTTCAAAAACTGAAAAAGCTACTCTGAACAGAAGTAAAAAGACAACATTTCTGCTAATATCTGGGCTAACTTATTTACATATTTCAATGTAAAAATAGAATGGCAGTATTTTCAATTTAGCAGAATTTGCTCTGCACTAACCATAATCACATCAGTATCATCTCTTCAAATATTATGATCTATTTCTCAAAAAGTTTAAAACAGTTACCATATGAGCCAGTGGTTCCACTCTTAGTTATATAACCAAGAAAACTGACAATATATGATCACACAAAAACTTAACACTATTATTCCTAACAGCCAAAAAGTAAACAACTCAAATGTTCAAGTGATAAATGGATACACAAAACGTAGTATATCCTTATAATAAATACCCGTATTATATTATGCAGCACAAACAGGAATGAAGTGCTGATATATGCTACAACAGGAATAAACCTTGAAAACAATATGCTAAGTGGAAAAGAGCATCAGTCACCAAAGATCACACAGTGCATAATTCCATTCATGTCAAATGTCCTATATAGGCAAATTCATAGGTATAGAAAATAGATCGCTGGTTATCTTGGCCAGAAGAATTGTGGAGAAATAAGTAGTGACTACTAATGGATACAGGGCTTCTTTTGAAGATTATGAAAAAGTTCTAGAATCAACAGTAATGGTTGAGTCTGAATACACCAAAACTACTGAATTGTACATTCTGAAAGGGTAAATTACATGATATATGAATTAGACTCAAAAAATATTATGGTCTACAAATATGAGTCAACTGAGGGTAAATAATTATAAAATTATTAACCTTAGAAACACAACTTCAGGCTGGGGGTGGTGGCTCACACTTATAATACTAGCATTCTGATGGGGCCAAGGTGGGTAGGCTGCCTCAGCTCAGGAGTTTGAGACCAGCCTGAACAAGAGGGTGACCCTGAGGCCAGGTGCAGTGTCTCACACCTGCAATCCTAGCACTCTGGGAGGCCAAGGCAAGTGGATTGCTTGAGTTTCAGACAAGCCTGAGCAAGAGCAAGACCCCATCTCCAGGTGTTGTGGTGCGTGCCTGTAGTCCCAGCTACTCAGGAGGTTGAGGCAGGAGAATCACTTGAGCCCAAGAGTGGCATTCTACCAAGGGCGACAAAGTAAAACTCTGTCTCAAAAAAAAAAAAAGATGAGACCCTGTCTCTACTAAAAATAGAAAAACTAGCCGAACATGGTGGTGCATGGCTAGAATCCCAACTATTCGGGAGGCTGAAGCAAGAGGATCTCTTGAGCCCAAAAGTTTGAGGTTGCTGTGAGCTATGATGCCATAGCACTCTATCCAGGGCAACAGAGTACAACTCTGTCTCAAAAAAACAAAAAATAGAAAAGAAATACAATTTCAAAAAGTTCACAGGCAATTTTATAAAAACCTTAAGTCAAAACAAGGAACATACTCATCAAACCCAAATGTTTCCTAGTGTCTCTGTATAACTCTTCCCTCCTATCTCTCCCTAACCCCAAGTAACCATTAATCTCTCCAGGGTTTGTAGTTTCTAGAATTTTATGTGACAAGAATCTTACTATTATATGTATTATTTGTCTGGCTCCTTTTACTCAGCTTAATTATATTGAGAGTCTTCTGTATTTTTGCATGGATCAATGATCTATGCCCTTTTATTGCTGAATGGTATTCCACAGTATGCATAACACCACAATTTCTTTATCCATTCACTTGTTGATGGACACTTGGATTGCTTCTAGTTTTTGACCACTATAAATAAAGTTACTACAGCATGAACATTTGTGTATATATGAACACATATGGATATATTTATTTTCTCATGGGAGTGAAATGGTTGGATCATATAGATGTAATTTTATCTTATTAAAAAACAATTAACTTCGAAGAGCAGAGAGAGGGAAAGAGGGAGGGGTAGGTCTCGGTGTGTGACACACCTTTTGGGGGCAAGACACAATTGTAAGAGGGACTTTACCTAACAAATGCAATCAGTGTAACCTAGTTTCTTGTACCCTCAATGAATCCCCAACAATTTTTTTTAAAAAAGTAACCTGTTTTTCATAGTGGCTGTACTATTTTTAAATTCCAGTTTTAGTTACTCCACAGCCTCACCAACATTTAGTATGGGCAGTCTTAAATTTTAACCATTCCAAAAGATACACAATGATATTTTATTATGGTAATTTGCATTTCCCAAATGACTAATGATGTTGAGCACCTGTTTGCATACTTAATTTGTCATCTGTACATCCCATCTTCTTTGGTGAAGCAGATTGTTCAAATCTTTTGCCGTTTTTTAGAATTAGGCAATTTTCTTATTATTCTATTCTAAGAGCTATTTATATAACCTAAATACAAGTCCTTTATCAGATAAAAAATTGGCAAGTATTTTCTCCTAGTTTGTGATCTTGTTCATTCTCATGAAGCACAGCCTAAGTTTTTAATTTTGATGAAGTCCAATTCATCAATTTTTTTTATGATTCTTGCCTTTGCAGTCATTTTACTCCCAGATATCTGCTAATTATAGGCAATTATTAAATCTAAAGGTTAAGAAGAAAGAATCAAATTTCTCATTTCCATTTCTGACCTCTTCATTCATTCCTCATTATTCTTTCCTGACAGAGCAATGACCCATTTGATGAGTGAGAGACAAGAGCCTAATCTCTACCAATGAACATATCTCTGATCAATGCAGTTCATGTATTAGGAAACTGCACAAATGCAAAAGAAGTGGTTCTGAGTATTTAATATATTCTAGACTCAAAGATGGAGGGAAGAAGTATGATCAATGATCAACCATCACATATAATTAGACATATCTAACACAGGACAGTTGTTTAATAAATATAGTATAAACATAAAAAAAATGAAGCTATAAAATACATAATTCTTATATCTATGGAGAGATAAGAAAAAGTGTATAACACAAAACTAAGCAAATTTTTAAAAGCTGAAATTTAATATGGCATACTCTCATTATAACTGGGAACAGTTATTAGGCATATATATGACAAGCAGGAAGTGTTATGCCAAGAAAATAAATAAATAAAGCTAAAACGAAGTAATGGAAATATGGGAGATTTTCTTTTTTTGGCGTTTTCTTTTACGCTTTGTTTTATATTCTTTTTTCCTCTTTTTTAATTTTTTAAATCTTTTTTTATTGTTGTTTGTTTGTTTGTTTTCTTGGGGTTTTGTTTAATTTTATTTTTTAAACCTTAACAATCACTAATCAATGATGGGGTCGGGGCTGACTCCACCTCCAGTTTGTTTTTGCATGTTCTCTTGTCTTGCTCAGAAAGGCGGTCCCTGACCACCTCCCCAATTGGTTAGCAACTGTCTTAAGATTATTACTAAGTATAATCATTCAGTATCTATGCCTCAGGAAAAAATCTGAAAGGAAATGCATGGAGAAAGGATGCTCTTACTATAGCAAAATTTAAGATATTTTTAAACTTGTTTATTGCCATTGCAATGTTGCTTATGTAATAAAAACAAAGTTCATTTAAATAAATATAAATCTGACTCCTTAGAGCACTCTGCCGTTTTCTGCATACCTGGGAGCTTTTTCCAGGAAACTATTTTATTTTCTGCAAATCCAAGGCAGCAGCCACAACCACTCTGAAGTGATGCATTAGAGTAAGCTGAAACTCTTAAGATCAGATGTCTCAATGGTACCAGGTCATGTTCAGAAGCTTTCAAGTAATCAATGAAAGCCTGTGGTAGCTTTGAGCTCACTTCCCCAGGTTATCATCAGGAATCTGAGTAAAGCGACATATTCTCTCTAAAAGTGCTAGCAACATTTTTAGATCCACTTCTCTACTGACCCTCACACATTACTCAAACATTGCTCCCATTTAACAGGCAAACCTCCCCCAAACCCAACCACTGTTTCCCCACCCCAGCCCCACTTTAAATAAATAAATGCTGGCTTTATCAGAAACTTTCTTGGAGTAAACCTCTTCTAATATGTCCAGTATTTTAAAAACTCAGTAACTATTAGTGAATCCTTATTGTAGAAAACTCCTCCTTGCACAAGCAGCTCTGGTTGAAGACAAAAAGCAAAACTGAACATGAGCCTTTTCTGAAATTACCAACTAAAATAAGGAAAAGAAAAATAACTGTAATTTCTACATATAATTTTATTTCTAAGTTTTTACTTCAGGGACATGGGCATAAAACCTTATAGATTAATAATACTGTTTTGAGATAATTTTTTTCACATCTTTGCTTATCTAAATTCCACCTGCTATTCAAGGTTCCATTGCAAGTTTTACCTTCCACCTGTCCAAGTACTAAGTAAGCCCAACCCTATTTAGCTTCAAAGATCAGATGAGTCAGGCACATGAAGGATGGTATGGCTGTAGACAAGTTTTACCTTCTCGATGAAATCTTAACAATAGCTAACATTAAGCATTCACTATGTGGTGGGCATACTAGGTCTACACATTTACTATGTATTTTTTTTGTGTGTGAGACAGCATCTCACTTTGTTGCCTTTGACAGAGTGCCATGGTGTCACAGCTCACAGCAACCTCAAACTCTTGGGCTCAAGCCATTCTCTTGCCTCGGCCTCCGAAGTAGCTGGGACTACAGGAACCCGGAACAACACCCAGCTTTTTTTTTTTTTTTTCTTTAGAGATGAGGTCTCACTCTGGCTCAGGTTGGTCTCAAACTCCTGAGCTCAGGCAATCCACCTGCCTCAGCCTCCTAGAGTGCTAGGATTACAGGTGTGAGCTACCTACCATGTATTAACTCATTTAATTCTTACAATATTCCTATGAGGTAAATATTATGCTCCTCAATTTCTAGCAGGGAAATAGCCACTAAGAGATTCTAAGTAATTTTGCCCAGGTTGTACCACCAGTAAGTGGTAGACCCAGGATTTGAGCTCAGGCAATCTGGTTCTAGAGGCTGTGCTCTTCATCCCTATGTTATATGATCTCTTTTCCTCTTTTTTTTGAGACAGAGTCTCAAGATGTTGCCCTGGGTAGAGTGCAGTGGCATCACAGCTCACAACCTCAAACTCTTGGGCTTAAGTGATTCTCCTGCCTCAGCCTCCCAAGTAGCTGGGACCATCGGCACCTGCCACAACACCCGGCTACTTCTTGGTTGTAGTTGTCATTGACATTGTTTGGCAGGCCCAGGCTGGAGTTGAACCCATGGCTCTGGTGTATACAGCTGGCGCTGTAGCCGCTGAGTACAGGTGCCAAGGCATGATCTCTTTTCCTAATGACTACTTGTTACATACACCCCACAATAACCTTATTATACTTTCTGTACATTCTTCTTTGTTATTTGTTTCATGTGTTTGTACTTGATCCTTAACTAAATTATAAGTTCCTTACAGGCAATGAAACATTCAGTATCCACTTCTTAGCTAATTTTTTTCAAACCCTGGCAACTTCTATAGCATTATAATGACAGATTTTTTTTTTTAAGCAAAACATCCCCTAAAAAAAGAAAAAATTTAAAAATTGTGGCATGATGATAAGGGAATTCTACAGAGATTTTAAAAAAGGCATAATCATGTTCTAGCTACAAACCCTGTCGCTACTAAAAGAACACCAAGTCACATGCTATGGATAGGGCCCAATGTTAGACCCACCCAAATAGAACTGACCCCCCACCCCCCAAAAAGAACCATCCCACCCGGGAAGAAATCAGTGCATGAATGTCCCACCCAGGAAAGAGTAAATGTGCTATTCCCTACCCCTCCAACCCTTTAAAGTCTCACCCACCTTAACCCACGTGCTGACTCCTTTCTCTGACTCAGCTTAACTCAGCTCACCCAGGTGGAAATAAAGGCTATGTTGCCCACACAGAATCTGGACTCTGATTTCCTTTCATTCACATTTCGGAATAATTTTATTTTTGGTCTTTGACATCTCATTTTGGTGCCAAGAACCCAGGACAGGAAGAAGCCCCCTTGGGGGGCTGAGATACACCCCGCTGGACCCAACTACACAGACTCTTGTTCCAAAGAGACATAGGGAAACAGGAGACTTCTCCAACCTCTGCCCAAAATTCATCCATTTAATGGTGACGTGAACATTTGTCTAGAAGCCCTTTCTGAGCTTTTTTTAACTTCTCTTCCCGGCTCGGCGCCTGTGGCTCAATGGGCTAAGGCGCCAGCCACGTACACCTGAGCTGGCGGGTTCGAATCCCAGCCCGGGCCCGCCAAACAACAATGGTGGCTGCAACCAAAAAATGGCCAGGCATTGTGGCGGGTGCCTGTAGTCCCAGCTACTTGGGAGGCCGAGGCAGGAGACTTGCTTGAGCCCAGGAGTTGGCGGTTGCTGTGAGCTGTGATGCCACCGCACTCTCTCCAGGGTGACAGCTTGAGGCTCTGTCTCCAAAAAAAATAATAAATAAATAAAAGAAGAGTTGAAAAGAGAGTGACAGTCTAATAGCTAGAAGATTCTTCGGGGACCCCAAAGAATCCTGCATCCCAGCGTCTCTGGTCCTGTCAGATCAGTCCTAGCAGCATTTAACAAACCGCAGATATTGTTTCATTTTTCCCATGATTTAAAGCCCTCTCTTAACTACACATTCCTCTTCAAATGCCACCCTATTGATGCAGGACAAGGCAGCCCTACAACCGCCGTCTTGGTCCTGGCAGTGCTGATGCTGTGGAGACGGCCCTGGCAGTGCTGATGCTGTGGCGGATGGAGGAAACAGCTTGCAGAAGGGCCAGAAGCCTGTGTGGAAAAATACCGGAGCCTTGCCGTCTACTCCTCCTGCACATCTGACTGGTCAATATCATGTCAGTTTCCAGGGCAGTGTCTTCCTTAGACAGCTGGCTGTAACTGATAAACACCCACGTCCTAAGAAGTTCTGGCAAAACAACTCCCTGGGACTATACAACCCCCTGAGCAGAGAGCTCAAAGGAAGACCTCGGCTGGTCCTCGGAGAGGGAGCGGGAGAGTTTGTTCCCCTCCTGGGTCCTCTTTGCCTGGAGGTTTGGTTTTTCCTTTACTTGTAATTCTTCTTTCCTGTAAACAAATCCTGACTTACTACTGCTCTTGTGGTCTGTCGATTCCTTCTTCAAATCACCAAAACCAAGAACCAGAAATTCTGGCATCAGTAGGAAGAAGTCAAGAAACTACTGGATTAAGATCACAGCCTGTCTGGGCGATGTCTTCCTCTACACTCTGAGGCAGCACCTTTGTTTTCAAAGAGAACACATGCCCCAACTGTGGTATGGCCTGCATGGTCCCACTAGGATTCAACTGGACGTGAGAAGGGCCATCTGCACCCACCCTAATTTCTCAGGCCTATTTCACATGTGCCCTGGAGGGATCTTCTGGGAGGTGAATGAGAACATATTTTTAAGTCAGTGACACAATTTCCCCCACCCCTGATTCCAGTATGCTCCGACCCTGTGTGATAACTACCTCTGTGACACTGGCACGGGAAGACTGGGAGAGGGTGCTTTGAGCACAGTGTTTGCAGGCACCTCCTCCGTGGCCCTGGAGGGGAAGGGGCTGCCCAGCTCCTGTGGGTCTGCCCAGTACTGTACACTTGAGCTGTCTCATGCTGTACCTGCTCACCAGGATCATTCTGCATGAATTGCTTTTCTTTTTAGAGACAGAGTCTCACTTTGTTGCCCTAGGGGGCAGTTCTGATTCGGGTTCTTCCTTACCTTGTCCCTGCCATCCCCTGCCTCCCACCCCTTCTATCTCTACCTGCATGAATTCTGCAGATTCAGCCCTCCCCCTGTCCTTTTGGGGTGCTGACCTTCTTCATGTGCCCACCGTGGAGGAGGGGGTCAAATAACACACACACACACAGAACATGCGCTAAGAGCCAGCATTCTCATAGCACTTATTCAACTCCAGAAAGAATGCAGCCAGGGCTGGCTGCTGGCTAGTCCATACCCTTGCCAGCCCACTTCTCCCCAGCCCATGTCTGCCTTAGGGACTAGAAAAGGGACATGTTTCCCTTCTCAGACTACCTTGCAGCTGGGGGCTTGGGGGAATGACACAACTGATATCAGCTAGAAGTGCCAGCCACTTTTTAAAAGATCTATTTTTAAAATTGTGGTAAAATACACATAACATAAAATTCACCATCTTAACCATGTTAAGCATACAGTTTAGTGGCTTTAAGTATATTCACCTTGTTCTGCACTCAACACTACCATCCATCCATAGAACTACCCCCATCTTGCAGCACTGAGACTCATGTTCTCCCCCGCTGCCAGCCCCAGCAACCATCGTTCTGCTTTTTGTCTTTATGAATTTGACTCTCAGTACCTTACATAAATGGAATCGCCTAGAATTCATCCTTTTGTGACTGGCTTATTTCACATAGCTTAATGTCCCCAAGATTATCCATCTTGTGCCATATGTCAGAATTTCCTTCCTTTTTTGAGGTAAAGTAATATTTAAAGACATGCCACATTTTGTTTATCCATTCATCCATTAATTGGTCCTAGTGTTCTTTCCACCTTTTGGCTATTGTGAATAATGCTGTTTTGAGGCCAGCCATGTTTACAACATGTAAAACTCATTTAGTTCTCAGAACAGCCCCATGTGGATGGGTATTAATTTGCATCTCCATTTTACAGGTGAGAAACTGAGGCACAGACTTTCTCAAAGACACACAGCTATTAAGTAGCAGAACCTGTCTTATGATCACAAGCAGCATAGCTCAAGAGTCCGAGAGATTGATCTGTACCCCACACTGTCATCTCATAGGGTGGCAGGGAATGGGGAGGGGGGAGTCCAAGAAGGCTTTGTTGGAGGTGTCCTGTGAGCTAGGCCTTAAAAGTGAATCGTTTGCTGATGGCCGAGGGAGAGAAGGAGGGCTAGCCATTTCTGGCAGAGGAGAAACCTTGTGTCTTGCGGCTAATTACACAGGGACCCATCTCCACTTCACAGTCATGAACCCTGCGGTCCTGAAATGACAGGAATAAGAAAATAGAGGACACGAGGGTAAAATCTTGGGCAGCTTTACTACCTGTGTGGCACCCCTCAGTCCCTTCCACCTCCACCAAATATCTAGGCTAAGCCAGCCTTTGAGAGATGAGTTCAGAAAGGATTTATAGGCTCAAAGGGATACGAACTTCCCAATCTCTTCCTAGCTCATGACTGTAACTCCCACATCCTTATGGAGGTGGCGCTTAGGGGTTGGGTGAGCAGGGAAGAGAGATGAAATCTCCGTAGCTATTTGCCTATAAGGGTAGCCTACCTCATTCTAGTGCCTTCTGGGCAAGTGTTATCCTCAGGTTACCCTGTGCTAATCTAAAAAACCCCAAGTTTATTCTTTTCCCTAGTGTGCTAAAAAAGTCCAAGGTAAGGAAACATGCATGGTTGTTTACCACAGGAATTTTAACTTGCTTGTCTAGAAAGGAAAGGAACAGAAGTTGGCCATTCTAACCATCTTAGTTCAGGCAGCATAGAGGCCCTAATGAAGTTTCTATGGGCAACTGACCCTCCTTATGGGAAATGCTATAAAGACTTACAGTCGCGCACAGGCATAGAAGTCGGACAAGCTTGGGCCTGTGTGGGGAATCAAGGACTGCAGGATACGGGTTCTGGGCTCTCCCACACATGGTCGTGTGGGTGTATAGTGAATATGTGGAGTGTCAGGATTTTAGATCCTAATGAAAGGAACCAGATATGTAGAAACAGTTCATCTGAAACAAAAGAATGCCGGTGTTCCAGAGATTGTTGGTTGTTTTCCTGTGCTCATTATACCCCTTAACTCCTTCATAGTAACAGTTTTTTTTTTTTTTTTTAAGCTGGGCACATGGTTGCCCTAAACAAAGAGCACATTGGCTCGGTGCCTGTGGCTCAACGGGCTAAGGCGCCAGCCATGTACACCTAAGCTGGCGGGTTCGAATCCAGCCTGGGCCCGCCAAACAACAATGAAGGCTGCAACCAAAAAATGGCCGGGCGTTGTGGCGGGCGCCTGTAG
>CAUYRH010153277.1:0-10952 GCA_963574655.1 Perodicticus potto | reverse complement strand
CAATGAAAAAATAGCCGGGTGTTGTGGTGGGCGCCTGTCTTCCCAGGTACTCGGAGGATGAGGCAGGAGAATCGCTTGAGCCCAGGAGGTGGAGGTTGCTGTGAGCTGTGATGCCATGGCATTCTATCCAGGGCGATAGCTAGAGGTTCTGTCTCAAAAAAATAAAAAGGGCTCGGCACCTGTGGCTCAACGGGCTAAGGCGCCAGCCACATACACCTGAGCTGGCAGGTTCAAATCTAGCCCGGGCCCACCAATCAACAATGATGGCTGCAACCAAAAAATGGCTGGGCGTTGTGGCGGGTGCCTGTAGTCCCAGCTACTTGGGAGGCAGAGGCAGGAGACCCGCTTGAGCCCAGGAATTGGAGGTTGCTGTGAGCTGTAATGCCATGGCACTCTATCCAGGGTGACAGCTTGGTGACAGCTTGAGGCTGTCTCAAAAAAAAAAAGAAGAAAGAAAGAAAGAAAATCACTGGTATAGAGGTAACTTTTTTTAAAAATTAAATCGTAAAGCGGTAGATCACGTATACATTAATGCATTTATGAAGTACATTGTGCTGATTTCATATGCAATTTGGAATGCTTACATCGTAGTTGTTAATATATCCCTCACCTCATTTACTTAATTATTGTGTTAAGACATTTGTATGCTATATTTAATAGATCCAACATGTACCCTTAGAGCAGGGGTTCTCAATCTGTGGGTTATGACCACTTTGGACTGTATTAAAAGGCTGCGGCATTAGGAAGGTTGATAACCACTGCCTTACAGGTAACATTTTTAACTGTTCACCCAAGAAAGAGATTTTTTTTTTTCCACTGAAAAGTTTCCAGCAGGGGGCAGCAAACATAAATTTAGATTCCAATGCTTGAAGTGGTTTTAAAATGCAAGAGAATGCATCTTTCATCTCTAATTTTGTCCAACACCACCTTCAACAGTAACAGCTACTTGCCAGGCACAGTGGCCACGCCTGGCTCATACTCCTAGCACTATGGGAGGCCAAGGTGGGTGGATTGCCTGAGCTCATGAGTTCAAGACCAACCTGAGCCAGAATGAGACTTCGTCTCTAAAAAAATAGCTGGGCATTGTGGTGGGCACCTGTAGTCCCAGCTACTTGGGAGGCTGAGGCAAGAGAATTGCTTAAGCCCAAGAGTTGGAGGTTGCTGTGAGCTGTGACACCATGGCAAAAGGGTGGCAAAGTGAGACTC
Source organism: Perodicticus potto (assembly GCA_963574655.1). Classification (NCBI taxonomy): domain Eukaryota; kingdom Metazoa; phylum Chordata; class Mammalia; order Primates; family Lorisidae; genus Perodicticus; species Perodicticus potto. The sequence continues at coordinate 9,746 of CAUYRH010153277.1, read as the reverse complement.
TGTCTCAAACAAACAAACAAAAACCAAGAGTAACAGCTACTGATTATTTTTAGGGCTTTACCATGTGCCAAGCATTCTGTATGTGCTGTGTATTATTTACCACATTTAATCCTTACAATAGGCTCGGCACCCGTAGCTCAGTGGTTAGGGTGCCAGCCACATATACCAGACTGGTGGGTTCGAACTGGGCCGAGGCCTGCTAAACAACAAGGATAACTACAATGAAAAAATAGCCAGGCATTGTGACAGGGGTATGTAGTCCCAGCTACTTGGGAGGCGGAGGCAAGAGATCACTTAAGTCCAAGAGTTTGAGGTTGCTGTGAGCTGTGTGCCACAACACTTTACCCAGGGCAGCAGCTTGAGGCTCTGTCTCAAAAAAAATTAAAAAATAAAAAAAAAAAAAAACATCTCTGGCTCCCAGAGAGGCTGTGGGCAGGGGAAGGTGTGGGCCCAGCTGACCCTTACAGATATACATGGTACTTCTTTTACTCCTGACCCCTGAGCACTTTACCAAGGGCAACATAGTGAGACTCTGTCTCAAAAAAAATCTTACAATAATATATCACCTAAGAGTTATATATTATCCCATTTTGTAAGGAAGGAGATTTAGAGAGATTAAGAAATTAGCACAAGCACTCTGGGAGGCTGAGGACTGCTTGAGCTCAGGAGTTCAAGACCAGGATGAGCAAGAGCAAGACCCAGTCTATACCACAAAAATAGAAAAAATAGCCAGGTGCAATGGCACATGCTTATAGTCCCAGCTACTTGGGAGGCTAAGGCAGGAGGATTGCTCAAGCCCAGGAGTTTGAGGTTGCATTGAGTTATAATGAACCCACTGCACACTCTACCCTGGGTTATATAGAGAGCCAGACTCTGTCTCAGATCCATAGCCAGAAAACAAAAAAGCCCAAATCTAAACTGAGGTCATCACAACTACAAAGCCGTTAAACTAACACCTTGCTTGATTTAATATGAGGTGGTAGTAGTGAAAGGAAGAAAAATAAATACATTCTGTCATTGAATTAAGTGAAAACAAAATCTAAAAATAAAATGTCATATAGATAGAGAGAGAGAGAGAGAGAGAGAAATTCTCACTCTATTGCCCAGGCTAGAGTGCCATGGCCTCAGCCTAGCTCCCAGCAAACTCAAAGTCCTGGGTTCAAGTGATCTTCCTGCCCTGGGTAGCTGAAAGTACAGGCACCTGCCACAATGCCCAGCTAATTTTTCTAATTTTAGTAGAGACAAGGTCTCACTCTTGCTCAGGTTGGTCTTGAACTTCTGAGCTCAAGCTATCCTCTTGCCTCAGCCTCCCAAAGAGCTAAGTACAGGTGTGAACCACCATGCCTGGCTAATAAATATGTATGTGTGTGTATATATATAATATATATGTGTATATATATATGTGTGTATAGATATAAACTGAAACAGGGTCTTATTCTGTTGCCTAGGTTAAAATGCAGTGGCTCCATCATAGTTCACTATAGCCCCAAACTCCTGGTCTCATTTGATCCTCTTGCCTCTACCTTCTAAGCAACTGGAACTACAGGCTACACCAGCATGCCAACCTAGTTTATTTTTATATATTTTTTATTATTATTATTTTTATTTCTTTGCTTTGCTTTTTTTTTTTTTTCGGTTGAGACAGAGTGGCACCCTATTCCCTGAGCGGAGTGCAGTGGCATCATAGCTTACTGCAACCTCAGACTCAGGCTGTGGGCATCCCACTGCCTCAGCCTCGGGAAGCCGCTGAGATTACAGGTGCTTGCTGCGACACCCGTGCCAGGCTGTTTTTTGTTTTGTTTTGTTTTTTTAATGAGTCGAGGTCTCACCCTCACTCTGGCAAATCCAACCTAGAGTATCAGTTGAGTCCCATCAGTGGTCAGTTCTGAGAATTCTGAGTCCTCATCCTTCTTTTTTTTTGTTTTTAGACATAGCCCTACTATGTCACCCCAGATAGAATGCCATGGCATCGTAGCTCACAGCAACCTCAGACTCTTGAGCTTGCATAATCCTCTTGCCTCAGCCTCCCAAGTAGCTGGGATGCCTCGCTAGTTGTCCCATTTTTCTTTCTTTCTTTTTTGAGACAGAGTCTCAGTCAGTCCCCCTGGGGTTGAGTGCTCTGGCATCACAGCTCACAGCAACCTCAAACTCTTGGGCTCAAGTGATTCTTTGCCTCAGCCTCCCAAGTAGCTGGGATTACAGGTGCCCACCACAGTGCCTGGCTATCTTTTAGAGATGAGGTCTCACTCTTGCTCAGGCTGGTCTTGAACTCCTGAGCTCAAGTAATCTGCCTGCCTAGGCCTCCCAGAGTGCTGGGATTATAGGCACAAGCCACTGCACCCAGCCTAGTTGTCCGATTTTTAGTAGACACAGGGTCTTGCTCTTGCTCAGGCTGGTCAGGAACTCCTGAGCTCAAGCAATCCACTAGCCTTGGCCCTCCCAGAGGGCTAGGATTACAAGTGTGAGCCACTATGCCTAGCCTCCTCATCCTTCTTGAAGTATAAGTGGCATTTGACCCTGATGATCACTTCTTGCTTGGTTCCTAGAACCTCATGCTTTTGAGTTTCCTTAGCATTCACTAGCTGTGCCTTCTCAGTGGCCTTTGCTGTTCTGCCTCTTCTCCTGGAGCTCATTCCTTAGTCCTCTTCTCTTCTATATTTACACTCCTTTGGTGATCTCAGCCATGCTTTAGGATATATATCTGTAGTCCAGCTCTCTCTCCCTTGAAATCTTGACTCTCATTTCAAGCGCTGCACTGTTCATCTCCACCTCTGTGTGGAAGTCAGCATGTCCACTTAATGGAAAACAAACCCTGATATCATTGCCTTGCACTCCTGCCCTATTCTCAGGCTTCTGGATTTGTTGATGGCAAATCCATGTCTCATTTCCTCAGGCAAAAACTCTAAAGTAATCCCTGGTATCTCTTTCCCTCCCCTATGAGCCTTTAGGGAATTATTTTGGCCCTATTTTCAGAACTAGCCAACTCCAACCACTTTACACCACCTTCTCTGCTACCACTCTAGTCTGAGTCTTTGTCAACTCCAAATGCGTTACAACAATGAATATCTCCTTAAAGTGTCTTCCTGACTCTAACCGTGCCCTCCTATAATCTATTCTCCATATATTAACTAAAGTGATATTTCAAAAAATGAATCAGGTCATGCCATCTTTCTATTTTTTTTTTTTTTTTTTTTTTGAGACAGAGCCTCAAGCTGTCGCCCTGGAGAGAGTGCTATGACATCACAGCTCACAGCACCCTCCAACTCCTGGGCTCAAGCGAGTCTCCTGCCTCAGCCTCCCAAGTAGCTGGGACTACAGGCGCCCGCCACAACGCCCGGCCATTTTTTGGTTGCAGCCACCATTGTTGTTTGGCAGGTCTGGGCTGGATTCGAATCCGCCAGCTCAGGTTGAGCCACTGGCACCGAGCCTCTATTTTTTCTTTTTTTTTTTTTTCATGCCATCTTTCTGAACCAACACTGGCTCCCTATGTCAGAGTGAAAGCCACATTACTTGCAGGGGCTTACAAGGAGCTATAAGTTCTGTCTACAGTTTCCTCTCCAAGATCATCATCTTTTACTAGTTATCTTTTCCAGCCTGCTGGCCTCCCAACTCTTCCAGGAGCGCTTTTGTGGCTCTTTTTGGCTCACTTTTGCCTGGGGCCCTTGGCTCCAGCTGCTGGGTGGTTATGAGACTACTCTTCAGAGTTAATCCCCTTGGGGCGGTGCCTGTGGCTCAAGGAGTAGGGTGCTGGCCCCATATATGGGGGTGGGTGGTGGTGGTGGGTTCAAACCTGGCCCTGCCCCCCACAAAAAAACACAGAGTTAATCCCCTCAAGTCTTTGCTCAAGGCACACTTATTAAAGCTAAACCTCCCCTCTCCCCCAATGCCTAGCAGTCTCATTTGGCTTTACTTCGCTCTACCTTTTTCTATAGCATTCTTTACTAACAAATGATATGTTAATATAATTATTTATCATGTTCCTTGTTTGTGTTTCTTTCCAGTCCCTCTCTAGAATATATTCTCAACGAGGCAGAGATAATGTCGACTTTGCTCACATATATATTACTCAAACATCAAGACATTGTTAAATACATTTATGGAATGAATGAAAAAGTTAACAAGCCCTACACATTAAGACTAAAATGGGGTGGGGCCTGTGGCTCAAAGGAGTAGGGCGCTGGCCCCATATACCAAGGGTGGTGGGTTCAAACCTGGCTCCGGCCAAACTGCAACAAAAAATAGCCAGGTGTTGTGGCAGGCACCTGTAGTCCCAGCTACTCTGGGAGGCTAAGGAGTAAGCCCAGGAGTTGGAGGTTGCTGTGAGCTGTGATGAGACTGCACTCTACCAAGAGGGATAAAGTGAGACTCTGTCTCAAAAAAAAAAAAAAGACTAAAATGTAACAACAGACTAAAATGCTAGTTACTCCAAAAGCGTGCCCCTCCCCAGGGGCAGGGTTCCACTCTATTGCCCAGGCTGCAGTGCAGTGGCGTGGATCATAACTCATTATAGCTTCAAACTCTCGGGCTCACGTGATCCTCCAGCTTCAGCCTCCCTAGTAGCTGGGACTTTGGGCATGGACTATCACATCTGGGTAATTTTTTTCATTTTTTTGGAGACAGAGCCTGCTATGCTGTCCAGGGTGTTCCCGAACTCCTGATAAAACCACCCTTACAAATAGATGAAGGGGTGCAAGGCAAGAACTAAAGTAAGGGCTCAGAGCTGTGAGCTGTGTCGCCACGGCTCTCAGAATTTGAGAAGGAACAGGCCAAGCTAAAATAAGGATAATAATCAAACTCTGTGAAGGAACAGCCAGATTATTACACATTATTGTTAGCTAAAATAACAATAATCAGTCATTGTCCCCTTTCCTTGATAATAGTCACTGTCCCCTTCCTTGCTTCACTATAATTGGGCACCAGTTGTGCCCTCTAGAGTAGCAAAGATTCTTAATTTTTCTCTGTAAATAACATCACCTGTAAAGATTCTTAACATTTCTCTGTAAATGACATCACCTGTAAAGATTCTTAACATTTCTCTGTAAATATCATCATCTGTTTAGAACCTGGGGGTAGTTTTTGTTTGTTTTTAGACAGAGTCTCACTATGTCACCCTCGGCAGAGTGCCGTGGCATCACAGCTCACAGCAACCTCCAATTCTTGGGCATAAGTGATTCTCTTGCCTCAGCCTCCCAAGTAGATGGGACTACAGGCACCTGCCACAATGCCTGGTTATTTTTTTTTGTTACAATTGTCATTGTTGTTTAGCAGGTCTGGGCCAGGTTTGAACCCACCAGCCTTGGTGTATGTGCCCGGCACCTTAACCACTGTGCTACAGGCCCTGAGGCCTGGAGGTAGTTTTTGAGATATCTTCCAGGTCTTGCATTCCAGTGGATCCACTGACCCACCCAGACAGGGGCCCATACCAAAGGACTGCTGATTCCATTCCCAAACCAGCCCATTAGCAGACCTTGATTGCCCAGCAAACTGTCTTTTAAAAATCCTGTCCCCTCAGTTCTCGGGGAGGCAGATTTGAGAAATGGCTTCTGTCTCCCCCCTTAGCACTGTGCAGTACTCTTTGCTGCTGTAAACCTTGCTGTCTCCGGACACTGGCTTTCTCTAGGGCAGTGGAAAGATCAATCTGCATGGATAGCAATAATTACCGCATCAGCCTCCAGCTAATAAGCATTTGAGGAATGAAAAAACCATACACTGTAATTTTTTTGTTGTTGTCACCCTCAGTAGAGTGCAATGGCGTCACAGCTCCCAGCAACCTCCAGCTCTTGGGCTTTGGCAATTCTCTTGTCTCAGCCTCCCAAGTAGCTGGGACTACAGGAGCCCGCCACAATGCCCGGCTATTTTTTGGGTACACTTTGGCTGAGGCCGGGTTCAAACCTGCCCCCCTAGGTATATGGTGCCAACACCCACTGAGCCACAGGCACCACCCTATACACTGTAATTTGAAAAAGCATCTCCACATCTGTTTCCACAGGGGCCATTTTGTATGAGTTTGGGTATAACTTGAGTTCTTCCTAGTCTGTATCCAAACCCATTTGGGGGGCTTTCATTTTGCCTTTCCTGTTAAACTTGAGGCAAGTGGAATAGAGAAACACCAGCACAGAGTCCAAATTAAGCAAGGGTTCTTTATTGATTGGCTGGGCCGAGAACGGGCTCACACCTCAAAGTCTCTTGATCCCTAGAAGAAGGGGTAGAAACCTTTTTAAGGGGCTTTCGGTAGGGCTGGGGGAGTCCTTAATGCAAGCTGAATTTGACAAGAGCCAACACCTAGTAAGGGGAGTCCTTATGGGGAAGCTGAGGTTTTGCAGTTATTAGTAAACTCTTTCAGCTGAACTTCCTGTCTTAAAGGGCGAGTGTTGAAAGCCCTTAGCAAGATGGAGTTGGGGCTTAACATTCCTACTTTCCTACTTCAGAAAAAGGCCTGTAACTTCTATTCTGTAGAAAATTCACTTCTGTTCCTCAAAATTTCCATAAACTTAGCTGGGCCTTGTGATAGGCTCCTGTAGTCCCAGCTACTTGGGAGGCTAAGGCAAGAGGATCACTTGAGCCCAAGAGTTCGAGGGTTTGAGGTTGCTGTGAGCTAGTGCCTTACTCTACCCAGGGTGACTCTGTGAGACTATTTAAAAAAAAAAACAAAATCTATAAACTGTATTCCCCAGAGGTGGTTAAAGAATATATGTGAGCTCAGATAACATGATGAAGTTGGAGAGAAAGAAAAACAACAGGGCAGCACCTGTGGCTCAGTGAGTAGGGCGCCAAACCCTATATACCAAGGGTGGTGCGTTAGGGTTTGAACCCCGGCCAAACTGCAACAAAAAAATAGCCCGGCGTTGTGGCAGGCACCTGTAGTCCCAGCTACTTGGGAGGCTGAGGCAAGAGAATCGCCTAAGCCCAGGAGTTGGAGGTTGCTGTGAGCTGTAACGCCAGGGCACTCTACCCAGGGCGATAAAGTGAGACTGGTTGTCTCAAAAAAAAAAAAAAAAAAAAGTTAGAAAAAGAAAAGAAAAAAAGGGCGGCGCCTGTGGCTCAGCTAGTAGGGCGCTGGCCCCATATACCGAAGGTGGTGGGTTCAAACCCAGCCTCAGACGAACTGCAAAACAGAAAAATAGCTGGGCGTTATGGCGGGCACCTGTAGTCCCCAGCTACTCGGGAGGCTGAGGCAAGAGAATCGCCTAAGCCCAGGAGTTGGAGGTTGCTGTGAGCTGTGTGATGCCACGGCACTCTACCCAGGGCAATAAAGTGAGACTCTGTCTCTACACACACACAAAAAAAAAAAAGAAAGAAAAAGAAAGAAAAACAACAAGTAAAGGATGCTTATACGAAATAAAGCTTTTCAGAGACAATGGCAGAGATGTGTTTAGTATGAAGCAGTACACGTCAGTGCTGAAGGGCAGTCACACAGTTGGGTTCTAGCCCCCCTCCCCGCCCCCACTGTGCAACTTCATCTGTAAAATGGGCATAAAAACTCAAGAGGGCTTGGTGGGGCCACACCTATGGCGCATCTTAGAAGGGTACAGGCGAAACTTAACTAAATGCAGAATACAAATGTCTTCATACAATAACTAAGAAAATGCCATGAAGGGTATGCTAAACAGTTTGATGAAAACATTTCAGATTGTACATGAAACCAGCACATTGTACCCCTTGACTGCACTAATGTACGCAGCTATGATTTAATTAAAAAAAAGAAATACAAAAAAAAAAATTCAGAGGGCTTGTCCTATGGGTGAAATAATGTGAAAACCCAACTATTTTGCATAGTAAGCAATCAAAAAAATGGAATCTCTTATTACAATGAACTAAAAATTGCTTTTGCACCTACTAGGAAGTTAGAAACCAAAGGTTCACTTAAAGAGGAGGTAAGTAAACAAGTAAAGCAAACCAGCCAAAAGGGTGAGAATAAGGGTTTAAGGCTTGTTCCGTAAGTAAGGTCTAGAATGGGGGCACAAGGCCCTCTGTCCGGACATCCCTCAGCGGCGAGGGAGTGGATACCCGCGGACCCTGCCGGGTGCAGGCCGCGCCGGGACTCAACCGGGCAGAACCAGCCGCTGGCGGACCAGCCTTGGCGCCTCCCCGGAGGTGGGAGGGCGGGAAGGCGGCAGCCGGCCCGGCCTTGTAGGGAGCTGAGCTGCAGTGACTGGGCCTGGAGGTCGGGGCGGGCAGAGGCGGACCTTTCCTCCCGGGGCGCGGCCGCCGCCCCTTCGCCTGGCGCTTTCCCTTGTGGGGTCGGTCCCGCAGACGCCCCGCACCCACCGAGGACAGCACAGACCCCTCCCCCTTCCTCTTTTCCCGGTCGCCATCTCTATCCCTTCCCCACCCGCCACCCCATTCCTCCCGCCCCTAGGTGATTCCTCCCCTCCTGACTTCGGCCACTTCTAAAGAGTTTGGTTCGAACTTTTGAATCCACCAATCAGCGGCACGCGGCCTCCCCTCTCCGCCGGCCGGGTGCGGCCGGACGCGGGGCCGAGGCCAGGCGGCGGGAGGCGGGGCCGCGGAGGGAACCTGACCCCGCCTCCGGACGCGTGGCCGGGGAAGAGGTATATAGGGCTCCTTCGGCCACGCCGCCCTCTCACTACTTCTCCCTCGGACTCCTTGGTAGTCTGTTAGTGGGAGACCCCTGTTGCCGTCCCTTTACCTCCTTCAGCGCCCTGCGACCCTACGAGTCCCCGTCATGGTGAGTGGGGCGGGGGTGCGGGGGCAGGGGTGGAGCAGAATGTGCGTCCGAAGGGGCAGCGAGGCGCGCGGAGCTGCGGACTTTCTTTGGGGCCGCGCCCGAGACGGCTCCCGACGGCTCCGGACGCCTCTGGCCAAACTGGCTCCTGCTGGCGGGGCAGGGAAAGCCGAGTTCACTGGGCAGACCCCACCTAGGGTTCGAAAACTTGGCCCGAATTCTGCCCTCGGTAGAAATGGAAAGCCCTCTTGACCCTAGAGAGAGGGTATCCCCGCCGGGGCCGGCTACCGCCCCGCGAAGGTCAAGGAACCCTCTCATTGACCTCCAAAAACTGGAAACTAAAAATCCCCGCCCTCATTTCCCAAGTGACCTCACCTTCCCTCTGCATCACGCCCTGGCCCTGGAGGACCTGGTGCGCTCCTGCTCGGACGGCGCGGACGCTTCCGGGCGCCCCCTCTCCAGCGCCCTGTGATTCGCTGCTGAGTCACCTGTGGCCGCGCACTGGGGAGTTTCCTGTTGCACCAATCCACCTGAAGGATGGAGGCGGGCTCCTCCTCCGAAGGGAATAATTAACTGTCAATTGTCTGATCCGGATTTCTAGTGTTTCTTTAGTTGGGAGATTTATAGCTGAAGCTTTCTACTGAAACCTAGTTTTGAAAACAAGTCCATAAAAGGATGTTTTCTTTAAAAACCGCAGAGTAAACTAGTACTGACAGCGTATTCTAAGGTTCAGTCTTCAAGAAACGTGAAACTAAATACTTTTTTTTTTTTTGAGACAGAGCCTCAAGCTGTCACCCTGGATAGAGTGCTGTGGCATCACAGCTCACAGCAACCTCCAATTCCTGGGCTCAAGCGATTCTCCTGCCTAGCCTCCCAAGTAGCTGGGACGACAGGCGCCCGCCACAACGCACGGCCATTTTTTTTTTTTTTTTGGTTGCAGCCGTCATTGTTGTTTGGTGGGCCTGGGCTGGATTCGAACCTGCCAGCTCAAGTGTATGTGGCTGGCGCCTTAGCCCGTTGAGCCACAGGCGCCGAGCCCTAAATACTTTTCTATATAGTT
>CAUYRH010153274.1:0-15122 GCA_963574655.1 Perodicticus potto | reverse complement strand
CCTACTAAATGCAGAACACAAATGTTTTCACACAATAAACAAGAAAATCCCATGAAGGTTATGTCAAACAGTTGGATGAAAATATTTCAGATTATATATGAAGCCCGCCACTGTACCCCATGATTGCACTAATGTACACAGCTATGATTTAATAAAAAATAAAAATTAAAAATAAATAAATAAATAAATAAGAAGAGCCTGAGGGAGCCTATTTGCTGTCCTACCATGTGAGCACATGGCAAGAAGGCACCTTCTATGAGGAAAGCGCCCTCATCAGATCCAAATCTGTCAGTGCCTTGATCTTTGGACTTCCCAGCCTCCCTGAACAGTGAGCAATAAATTTCTATTGTTTAAAGTGCCCAGTCTAAGGCATTTTGTTATGGCAACCCAAATGGACTAAGACATCAACATAACTTCAAATAAGCAGTTTGGATCGTAGGGGGCTATTCTCTTAGACTTCTGAGAAAAAACTAGGACAAATGCAAAAAGACAAATATTCTGTTTTTAAAGGGATGGGGACTGTATTCCCCCCCAAAAGACAGTGGAAATGTTTTGGGTTAAAGAAGGCAAAAGAGATATGAGGACGAAATACAGTACCTGACCCTAAACTAGATCCTGTACTAGAAGAGGAGGATACTATAAAGGACCATATTGAGTCAACTAACAAAACTGGAATATGAATGGAAAATTAGATGAAAGTATAGTGTCAAAATTAAATTAACTAGCCTAATTACATAAGAGAATATTCCTATTTTTAGGATATACACACAGAAGTATTTAGAGGTAAAGGGCCATTGAGGTATGTATTTTACCCCCAAATGATTGGAAAAAAATTATGCATCATTTAAATATATATTCTTTAGAGATGGGGTCTCTGTCACCCAGGCTGGAGTGCAATGGCACAATCATAGCACAATACAGTTCAGAACTCCTGGGCTCAAGCGATCCTCCTGCCTCAGTCTCCCAAGTAGCAGAGATTATAGGCACCTGCCACCACACCTGACTAAGGATTATAGGTAAAGGAGAGAAACTGCATACATAAAGGCTAAAACAAATGGAGTAAAATGTTGGTAGGTGAATGTGGGTAAAAAGTATTTGGGAGTTCTTTGTGCTTTTTCTACTCTTGCAACCTTTTGGTAAGTTTGAGATTATTTTCCCCCAAACAGTTAATATGTGTGTGTGTACTTATATATATGTGTGTGTATGTGTGTATACATATTTATTTACATATGTATATTATATATAGAGGGAGAGAGGGAGAGCACTAAACCATTCTGAATAATTCATGACAAACTAATATTGTTGCCTTAAATATTAAAATTTGCCTAGACTACTAAATGATTAAAAAGCAATGCATTTTATGCCTTTTTCCAATTCCCAAACATATAGAAAGTAAATTTATAAATTTACTCTTATTCGGAAGATAAAATTCTCTGGCCATAGGGGAAAAACCTTCATACACAGGGCATCTTTCTAAACATTTAAATATGGGAGATTTGTGGTTTTGCTGACCACTGTGACCTATAAACCACATTTGCTGCAAATACTGGGCTGCATGAAGTGGAAACAGATATATTCCTTGTAAAAAATTCATCATGTAAGGAGAATAATCCAAATTACAACCACATCCCCAGATTGCAGCTTTCACACTTTTTACTCTGAAGCAGAAAGGCCCTGTGCATTGAAATAGAGTTATACACCATCTTATCAAAGACTCTTATGTCAGCTCTTAGAAAATCACATAGAAAAGTTTTCTGGTTAAGTGACATAGAAGAGTCCATTAAAAATATTGCAAGACAGTGAAAAGATCAGCAGTTGCCAAATGTTAGGGGAAAGGGGAGAATTAGTAGGTAGAGCACAGAATGTTGTCAGAGCAGTAAAGCTTCTCCATATGTGGATTTGTCCAGACCTATAGAATGTACAACCCCCAAAGCGAACCCTAATGTAAACTGTGGATTTTGGATAGGTAATATTGACTCATCCATATAGATCCATCAGTTGAAACAATCATACCGCCCTGTTGCCAAGTGTTAATAGTAGGGGAGGCTGGGTATGCTGGGGATCAGAGGATACAAGGGAACTCTCTGTACTTTCTACTCTATTGCTGTGGACCTAGATCCGCTCTAAAATATAAAATCTGTTCAGAAAAAAAGGGGAAAATATTGCAGCTGTCTCTCGGAAAGGTTGGAATTTAAGCTTGGGGAGCTGAGAAGCTTTTTGGCAGGCAATTAAATTCATCTCTTGAATGATTTATTGTAAATCGTATTTCTTAAACTACTGCTCTTTTAACCATCTGTCAAGCTATCTCCTCTTAGAATAAAAAAAAAGATGTTTAATTTTGAACAGACACACATTCACATTGTAAAAAATTAAACTTTCTTGGCAGAAATTTGATCTTGATCTCAGGAGTTTGAACACATAAACCAAGTATATGTTAAGAGTCCTGCAAATTTTTCCAACAAATATAGATTAAGTTTTTGCCTTGCTGCAAATCAAGTTTATATATTTCTAACAGGGACATTGTTTGTCATATTGGAAGCACAGGAATTAAGTTTACACTCACATTTGTCTTATAAGAAATGTAAGGCTTGGCTCGGCACCTGTGGCTCAATGGGCTAAGGTGCCAGCCACGTACACCTGAGCTGGATTCAAATCCAGCCCGGACCCGCCAAACAACAATGACAGCTGCAACCAAAAAAAAAAAAAAAAAAATGGCCAGGCATTGTGGCGGGTGCCTGTGGTCCCAGCTACTTGGAAGGCAGAGGCAGGAGACTCGCTTGAGGCTAGGAATTAGAGGTTGCTGTGAGCTGTGATGCCACAGCACTCTCTTCAGGGTGACAGCTTGAGGCTCTGTCTCCAAAAACAAAAATAAAGAAAGAAATAAAGAAACGTAAGGCTTAACACCCTACACTAAAATTCCAGGTGGATTTGTAAATTACACGTAAAATAAGTAAACATTAGCTTTAAAAAGACATATAAAATATACCACACTATAGATTTTTTACCTGGTAGGATGGTGCATGAGTCTTTCTCTTTTTTTCTTCTGTTTATTTTACCAATTTTCCATAATATAAGTATTGTTTAAAAAAATAACAAGACATAATATGGGTAAGTTTTGCAATGAAGTATAAATCCTATTCAAATACTCATACACAAAAAGACACACTGGCTGCTTTCTTCTATAGAAAAGTCCTAAATTATTCGCACATTACCTCTCTTGCCAATAAGGGGAAATTATCCAGCAAATACCTTATTCTTCAACATTAAATCTTATGACAAATAAAACATTAACCTCAGAAAGTAGTTAGTGAATAAGCTCACTCACTACAAAAGTAGCTCAAAATAAGTATACAACGTGCAAAATTAGAACACTATATTGAGTTTTTAAAATTTGGTGCCAGATTAAACAAAATTCAACAGAAACTTTAAATCCAAATATTGCCAAGAGAGTCTATTTAAAAAGCAATATATTTCTCTAGAACACTGGCACAAACATGTCATTCATATTCCTATGCAAAGAGAAGCAACTTAAGCATAATTTCATTTTAAAAATTCATTTTCAAATAAAAATAACAACTTTCATAGTTTGGAGCCATAGACCTGGATTCAAAATGTAATTCTGTAACTTATTAGCTTATAACCTTATGTAAATGGTTTAATTGTTCTATACTTCAATTTCTTTGCTAAATTTGTAAAATAAGGAGAATAACCTCTATCTCTAGGATTATAAAGATTCATGATAATGTAAATAAAACAAGACAGCACCTGGCAATTAGTTAGATACTCAATAAACAGTGATTGTGGTGGTAACAGTTATAGTAGTAAATGCTGTTGCTGCTGAAATATTAATAAAATATAAATTCTTGCCACCTATTAAAAGAGGTGGAAAACAGCATAGCTAATTCACAGGTCCCTGACCAGTGCTTACAAGGGTCTTTCCTCCATATTGTGACTCTTTATAGTCTTCAAGTTGAGAGCACACAAGAGCTGGTCACAGGCAGGACAAATGCTATATCCACAAGCCATCGTTCAGCTGCAACTACCCAATCCCACTCCTCCCCTAGTCTTCTGACTCTGTCTGGAACTGCTCCCTACACCTGTCTCCAGCCCTGACTTCTACCCAAATCCACCCACATACTTGTTCACTTCATAGCTGGAGCTCCGCCACTAGGCCTCGTGGACTCCAGGACAAGCAGGCTTGGCCTGATGGGGGCAAGGTGGCGGACCAAGAGGGCCCCCAGATGGGTCCACGCCCTTGCAGAGCAGTTGCCCTGCCCCCTAATTGGGCCTCAGCACACACAATCACTATTTACGGCCTCATGACTCACACAAACGGCAGTCATCTTTTAGGAAAGGAAACCAAAATTTGGAAATGAAACTCAGTGGCAAAGCAGCCAAGGCAGCCTGGAAACAGGGAAGAGAGGCAAGAGAGGTAGGCTCACAGCCAGAGACCAGAGGACGCAGCGCAGAGGGCTGTGTCTATTACAGGGCTCAAAATTCCTGTGTTGGAAAGAACATTTTTACATGGAAAACACTAAATAGCTTTCTGATGGTGACACACAGTTATGAATGACCTCTCCCAGCTATGCTACATCTTTTCCCCATTTTCTGCATTTACTGAACTTTTTCCCTGTGATGCCTTTTCCATATCATATTCATCATATCTTTACCTTATTTTCTTCTGGTCTCTGCTTTCCTGCAAGAGTCCTGTTGCACATTCAATTTCCCCAGAAATAAACCATGGTATATTTATGAGGTAGGACAATTAAGTTTGCAAACTCATCCTAGAAAAAGTGCTACATACCTCATTGCTGAGTAACATTACTGTCACTTTCGAAGTACTCCCCTTAGGAAGCTATGCACCACTGCCAAAGCCTTAGTCCATCCTTCAAAGTACTTTTACTAGAATGAGTTCGTGAACATAGTTGTCAGACTTCATATGACAACGACAGCTCTGATGGCCATTCCAGAAAAAGAGTTCCAAAATTGCTTTGAAGGGTGGACTAGGCACTGGTGTTGGTGCATGGCTTCCCAAGGGGAGTACTTTGAAGGTGACCACGGTGATATTCAGCAATGAGGTATGTAGCACTTTTTCTAGGATGAGTTCATGAACTTAATTGTCCAACCTCATGTATGTGCGTGCGTGTGTGTGTGTGTGTGTGTGTGTGCGCGCGCGGAGAGAGAGAGAGAAATACAAGTATGTTGATCATGAATTTGAAGACCAAAATAATCCACGGACATATTCTACTTGGGGATAAGATTGGGGTGGAAAGAAAAGATAGAATGAATTCATCTCATTTATTTATATATCAATTCATTCATTCATTCAAAAATCTCAAGCCAGGTATAATGGCTCATGCCTATAATCCTAGCACTCTGGGAGGCCAAGGCAGGAGGATCACTTTAGCTCAGGAGTTCAAGACCAACCTGAGCACAAATGAGTCTCTGTCTCTACTAAAAAATAAAAAAATTAGCCAGGCACCATGGCATGCACCTGTAGTCCCAGCTACATGGGAGGTGAGGCAGGTGTTTGAGGCCTCAATGAGGTACAATACTACCACTGCACTCTATTCAAGGTGACAGAGAGAGACTCTGTCTCAAAAAAAAAAAATAACATCTCTTTTGACTGCTATGCATTAAGTATTGTTCAGATGGCATGGGGTTGGGTAGGTAAGAGAGACAAACAAGGTCCTTTTCCTTGGAGCTACATTCTAGCAAGGGGAGAAAAGACAGATAATAAACAAGATGATTGCAGACAACAGTAAGTGCAGTAAAAGAAATAAACATGGTAAGGACCATGATGTTACCTAGGACTGTGTCAGATGAGAGGTACTTTAGCCCCCTAATATTCATGACTGCTTCCACCACCATTATTCTTTTAGGAAAAAGACATGTGATAGTCTTAAAGGACCATGTAAGTTGCTATGCAAACCCATCTTTAAGATAAGTTTCCTAGCCGATAGTTCTAGCATCTCCCACCATCACACACTCTCAGCTAGATTATTACCTCTCAACCATTCTTCTGTAACAGTTCTGGAGCCGTTACAGGATATTTAATGGAAAATGATTTGCTCTTGTAGTTACAGTGGTCCATTCAGCCTCTCTCAGGAGGTGAGAACTGAGCTAAAAGAGTAGTGCGTGCAAAGGCCCTGAAGCGTAAAGAGCATATAGTGAGCTTGGGCTAGAAAGAAAACCAGTGTTGCTGGTGGGGGAGCAGATAAAGAACCAAGTGAGATAGTCTGAGGCCAGACAGATTCTGGCCTGAGCCAGACAGTATTTGATTTCTTTTTTAACTTAGAATGGAAGCAGGAAGATTTCTCAGCAAATTGCTACAGTAGCTCAGGAGAAAATGATAGCTTGATGTTGAACAGGTAGAATTTGCTAATTAGCTGCAAGAAGGTGAGAGAATGGGAGCAATAAAGAATGTTTACTAGATTTAGGCATAAACAGTTGGATACATTGTGGCCCCATTCACTAAGAGAAAGACGCCTGGGAAAAGAGATGGATTGAGAAAACTGGAAGATAATTAAGAACCATTTGACATGTTTAGTTTGAAACATCTGTTAGTGATTTCAAGTCTAGAATGAGGGGAGAGAACAGGACTGAAAATATAGACTTTGGCATTACTCACAAAGAGATGGGGAATCAAAGTACGGTTAGAGGTGCTCGCAATAAATTTTTAAGAATAAAACTTTTCAGACTGGGCATGGTGGCTCATACCTGTAATCCTACCACTCTGGGAGGCCGAGAAGGATGGATTGCTTGAGCCCATGAGTTCGAGACCAGCCTGAACAGGAGTGAGACCCCCATCTTTACTAAAAATAGAAAAACTAGCCAAGCATTGTGGTAGGCACCTATAGTCCCAGTTGCCCAGGAAACTGAGGCATAAGGATCATTTGAGCCCAGAAAAAAGTTTGAGGTTGCTGTGAGCTATGATGATGCCATAGCACTCAACCACAGGGTGACAGTGTGAGACTGTCTCAAAAAAATAAAATAAAATAAATAAAATAAACCTTTTCAAAAACAAAAATCCAAAGATGAATGAATATAATCTACCTGCTATGGATGGAATGTTTATGTCACCCCTAATTTATACATTGGAATCTTTTTTTTTTTTTTTTGTAGAGACAGAGTCTCACTTTATCGCCCTTGGTAGAGTGCCGTGGCGTCACACAAGCTCATAGCAACCTCCAGCTCTTGGGCTTAGGCGATTCTCTTGCCTCAGCCTCCCAAGTAGCTGGGACTATAGGCGCCCACCACAACGCCCAGTTATTTTTCTGTTTTGCAGTTCGGCCGAGACCAGGCTTGAACTTGCCACCTTCAGTATATGGGGCCGGCGCCCTACTCGATGAGCCACAGGCACCGCCCCTATACATTGGAATCTTAACCCCCAATGTGATGGAATTAGATAATGGAGCCCTAGTAAATAAGATTAGTACCCTTAGGAAAAGAACCCCAGAGAGTTCTCGCCCTCTTTTTAACATGTGAGGACACAAGAAGAAATAGATGGTCCACAACCCAGAAGAAGGTCCTCACTAGAACCCAGCCATGCCGGCACCTTGATCTCAGACTTCTCACCTCCAAAGGTGACAAGCCACAAAGTTTATGATATTTTGTCATAGCATCCCAGACTGACTAAGACACACAGATATTTGTAGCAGTATTATAATATCAAATGTTAATAAGCGGGAAAACATCACATGTTTGGGAACAGTTGAATATTTTGTCACAATGCAGTATATTATTCAATAATTAAAAGTCTAAAAGACAAATATTTAAGGTGATGGATATACAAAGTGCATTGATTTGATCTTTACAAATTATATGAATGTATTAAGTTGTCACATGTACCCTGAAACTATGTACAGCTATTATGCATTAATAAAGTTTTCCCTAAGACTTCTTGACAAAAAGATGTTTATATTATAACTTTAGGTGATAAAAAAACACTATCTATAAAAAAACACTATAAACTTGTCTATATAGCATAATAACTATAGAGGATGCCAAAAAAGTGTATATACATTTTAAGAAAGAAAAAAACTGTATAACCATATTAAATTTGTAATACTCAGTATATACTGATAATGTTTGTTATCTTGTATATATTGTATCTTGTATCTCTTGTAATTGCAGAAGTGAAACGTGATTTGAGTATTACAATTCTAACACAGTTTTTCCTTTCATAAATTGTATACATTTTTGGCACCCTCTGCATATAAAAATATGCACAAGAAAAGACAAGAGAAAATACATAAAAGTCAACCATTGTCATTCCTTTTTCCCAGTCTTCTTTGCACTTTTTTTTTTTTTTTGTAGAGACAGAGTCTCACTTTTTCATCCTCGGTAGAGTACCGTGGCGTCACACAGCTCACAGCAACCTCCAACTCCTGGGCTTAAGCAATTCTCTTGCCTCAGCCTCCCGAGTAGCTGGGACTACAGGCGCCCGCCACAACGCCTGGCACTTTCTATTCTCATTCTATTAATCAGCTTAGGCTAGGCTGATGCTGAGGTAACAGAACCCCAGCAACTCCAAACATCTCAATAGCTTAACACAAAAAATGAACTTCTCACTCACACAAAGTCCATTGTAAGGCAGGTGTAGTAGGTAATTCTATGTATCAAAGATAGCCATTACCAGTACTTGCCCTCTCTGTATCATATGCTGCTCACTGCATTGAGAGTAGGAGTCTAGTTCCCCTCCCTTCGAACCACATGGGCCTTAGTGACTTGCCTTGACCTATAGACTATGGCAGGAGTGATGTTCTAGGACATCCAAGGACAGGTCATAAGAAACCTTTCAAAGTCCTCCTTGGTCTCTTGGACCCAAAAGTAAGTACATTCTTGGGATGCTTCCAGTGGGAATTCAGGACTCATTCAATGAGAAGTTTAAGTCACATAGGTGTCTAAGTTGATAACATAAGTCGTTACAAAAATTTTGAGATACATGAAAATCAAGAAATGTAAAATCTATGCAGATGGATACAAATAAAGCTCTCCCAACAACGCTGATAAGCCAAGCAAGTTGAAACTTGCACAGGTAAATCAGAAAGGACACACTCAGGGCAGTGCCTGTGGCTCAAAGGAGTAGGGGGCTGGCCCCATATACTGGAGGTAGCGGGTTCAAACCCAGCCCTGGCCAAAAACTGCAAAAAAGAAAAGAAAGGACACGGTCAACTATGTTTCTTGGAAGTGAAATAACAGACCATTCCACAGTAGTCAGAACGCCCAGGCAATGACCAATATCAATTCCAGCCAGATGAGTAAGCCATTTTGGACATCCAGTTCAGAAAAGTTCTTAGGTAACTGAAGCCCCAGTCAAAAACCTACTGCAACCAGTGAAAGACCCTAGCAAGAACTGCCCAGCTAAACACAGTCAGCTGATGCAGAACCGTAAAAGATAACAACGCATTGCTGCTTTGAGCCAGTCGGTTTTAGAGTTGTTCCATACACATAGGTCAATACCCAGAACATCTGATGACTCCCCAAGGCAGCGGACATCCAGGCAGTGACTCAGTGATCCAGGCTGCTTTATTCTGTGGCTCTACCACAGAGGCCAGATCTTCATATCTGGCCTCTACTATTACCCCGAAGGAGAAGGGAGAACTGAAAATTTCCACAGGACTTTTTGCTGCCTCAGCCCAAAGAGACATATGTCACTTTTGCTCACAGCCTAGTCATATGGCTAACCTATCTTCAAGGCAAGCTAGGAAGTGAAATCTTCCAGTACACCCAAAAAAGAGAAAAAATGACAGACTAGAGAGCACCAGTAATGTCTACCAAGCCCATGTATTACTTTCCCTTTTTAATTGTGAAATAGTCTGAATACAACAAAAAGTACAATGACTAAAATAGTAGGCATTCATTTATTCACTATCTAGACATCTAACCTTTATAACCATGAAAGAAAAAGCTTTATTTGTAAGAAGATTTTTGGATATTAAATGTGCCTGGAGAGCTTTCAGTGGGTGTTTAGTGAAAATTGGTGATTAAAATCCTTTGAAGGATGTCAAATTCAGACTCCTTAAAGTTCTTCACTATTCACTTACTCCTTAGCCCGTCCTCCTGGAGAACTCTAGTTTTCCTATCAATACACTTAGTAGAGGGTGTTCATGAATTTTGCATCCTTGTACCACTTTGGTAAAACAATATCCTAATTTTCCTTTGCATAACCATTTCTACCCCACTCTTGTCAAGACAGTTGGGGTGGGATTAACCATCCCTCAGCTCAACAATGAGTTGGTCTATGCCCAGCAGGGTATCCCAAGCTCCTGGGTATGGTTAGTCGCACCAGTATGAAGCCCAGGAATTTATCTGACAACTGAGAGAACAGAGGTTCTCTTTCTTACTGACAGGAACAAAGAATCGTACAAATATAACCCTAGAACCACTCGCATCTTGGAACTCTGAAGGATACAGTTCATAGAGTAGAAGCCAAAACAGAGAGAGTAAAAGAAACAAGATCCTTGCTGTCATCAAAATTTATCTAGAACCCAATAAACTGAGCCTAAAATATAGTGAGGATAGTCACCATAAAAAGCATGATCTGGGCCCCTATTATCATCCCTGAAGAACTAAACCACCATCGACAGCATCTAGGATAAACTTTAAAAGACTGAGAATATTCCAGATTTCCACCTGTTAAGGAGTGCCATTCCTTAAGGGTGGACTTGTATATATTTGTCACTCTGTGGCGTCGAGAGTAACAAATGGGAAACTCTCACGTTCTGAGATCCAAGCCTCTCCCAAAACTATCTACATAGCAGTCAAGAGCAGCTGAGAATGAACCTTGAAGTAGTATAAAGACCCTCATCTGAGGCTTGACACTGTTAGCTCATGGGTATAAAGTATGTGGATAGAAAAGCCCCTGTTGAGTCAAAGTTATGTTTCTAACTTCCCAATGTGGTCATTTGAATGGAGAAGTGTTTATTCCTCTGAATATATGCAATACAGCTTCAAGCAGAGTGGCTGAGTCAACTGGAGAGAGTTTCAGAGATAACAAAAAGAGGGGAAATGGAGAAATAGTTTTCAATTGGAGGAGAAAGACTCTTCCTTTCCCTCTTCTTATAATTCTCTCATCTTCTCAACACATTTGGTTAGAGAAAAATCCCACAAGAAATGATAATACAACAACATTCAAAAGTTGCCAAGGGATGACTTCCAGAAATAGTGTAGTAAATGAAACATGTTGTTTGTAGTTATCTCAGCCACAAAGATCCATCTTTTCTTCGGTCACTATAATTGTTCCCCTTTTCTTCTTCCTAAATAAGGTCCTTCAGCCCTTTTGGTGCTTAGAGACATTGAGGTGTTCAAGACAAACTTTGTAGATTTTGAACAATGCCATCGTTTACACACAAAAAGAATGTAAACATAAAAAGAACCTTTGAAAAGTGGATACTTTGGCAAGTTGGGCATACAATCTGATAAGCTCTACAAATGAAAGGATATGTTGACATACAACTTTGCTTATTGCGAATCTCTGGAGAGCATTTAAACTAGCTAATTTGTTATTTCAGATCTAAGTTGAAACATTCCTATCAAAGTCAGTTCTATAAATCTCTTTGAAATATTAAAGAAAAATATATCTGCCTTTTTGTTGTTGTTGCTATTTTGATCTCTCAAGAAAAGAACACAATTGTCACCCGTATACCACTGAACAAAAGAACGAGATTATGGAACATAATGGTAGAAAATATATACAGAAACTCAGCAAGATGACTCATAAGTTCAGTGCTGAAATAGCTCGGCTTTTGTATACGGTGTGACAGATCTGCCAACAACTAACTAATGTAATAGAATAATGAATCATTTGTGACTAGAGCTATTTAAAAGTTCCTGTAAAGTACACCTACATATGCAGTTCCAGAAATGTCTCTGACTTTCCACAACGATGGCTATTGGTATATGGGGTGGGAGGGGGAGGACGTCACCTTCTGGTAAACTTCATGGCACCAGCAGCTTTCCTGAGTTCTCCCTCACTTTCTCCTGTACCAGTATTCAGTGGTTAAACCCCAGGGCTGATGCCTCTGGCTGAGGCAGAGGTAGGCCCCCTGGTTCACCTTTCTTGTGCAAGCCTCAGGCTGCTTAGGGTAAAAACTACCACCACCTATCTCTCTCTGACTTCACTTCTACCCTCCCAGGCTGGAGACCTTAATAGACTCTTTGCTCCGCCCTAACAAAAGCACTTTGTCCCCTCTAGGCTAAGTCTTCATTGCTGATCAGGGAAGCAGGCAGGGGAAGAACAGCCAAGGTCTCAGAGCTTAAGAAATCCTACCAGGTTCTCACCCTCCAAGACCTGGCTACTGTTCTAGACTCCCTGCACGTCCCTTAACCCTCAGACTCTGTTGACTCTACATGGAAATTCCCTTGTCCCTAAGCTGAGCATGGAGCCAGCAAGCCGCATGCCTGCCCGATCCCCCTCAGTGCTGACACATGCCTACCTAAGGCTTTTCCCCCCACCCCCAGCACTTAAGCCTGCATTTCCAATGGGGACTCAGTAACAGTTAATTAGTATTCCCCTCTGGCACCATTTATGTGACACATAATTTCTGAAGGCCCCCAAATTTCATGATGCTTCTTTCTAAGTACTCCTTGGGGAAATGATTCTCTCCAGGCATTTCCTCACACCCCCCACCAGACAGCACAGAAATGCAATCAGATTGCCAGGTTTTCAGCCTTCTCTTCCACTTACCTGCCACCTGCGCACCCTTAGGCACATCACCAACCCACTCCAAGCCTCCATTTCCTCACCTATAAGGCTGTGGCAAAGTCTCAAAGAGTCTACTTAGCACAGATCCTGGTACACAGTGACAATTAACAACGGGAGTCTTATTAACATCTGCTTGCCAGGATCGGCACCTAAAGGGGTAATTGCCTGACATGGCAGACGACCTCCCGACTTTGCTCCGTCGCTGTGGCTGACATCCATTTGGATTGGCCAGCACCTAGGCCATCTGAGCTGCTAACCATAGTTTAATCTTAATCTTAATTTGTACTACATGTGCTGAAAGCAAAGTCACACAGAGAAATGTATACTAATGCGTTATCAAAGCACATTAGAGGAGAGACAGGAACTGCAGCAGAAGCAAGGTGGAATGGAAGGAGATGTGATGGTAAGGCGTCTTTCCTCTGCAACATGGTGGGCACACAGGATCTTAATGGCTTATAGCATCAGAGAGAAGTGTAGGGAAGATTGTTATGTTAGTTGCTTGCGGATGCCAAGAACAGATTATTACAAACTGAAGGACTTAGAAACAACAGAATTTTAGAGGCCAGAAGGTCCACGCTCCCTCTGAAGGCTCTCAGGGAGAATCCTTCCTTGCCTCTTACAGCTGCTGGCTGGAGGAGTTCACTGGCCTGTGTCAGCACAGCTCTAGTCTCTGCCTCCATCTTCATGGCCTCCCTTGGGAGTCTGACCCTCAGATCCTCTTCTGCCTATCTCTTATAAGGACATTTGTCATTGGCTTTGGTTTTGGGGGGCATTTTTTTGGTTTTTGGAGACAGAATCTCACTCTGTCGCCCTGGGTAGAGTGCTATGGAGTCGTCATAGCTCACAGCAACCTCAAACTCCTGGGCTCAAGAGATCCTCTTGCCTCAGCTTCCTGAGTAGCTCGGATAACAGGCACCTGCCACAACACCCGGCAAGTCTTTTCTATTTTTAGTAGGGACAGGGATCTTACTCTCTCTCAGGTTGGTCTTGAACTTCCTGAGCTAAAGCAATCCACCCACCTTGGTCTCCCAGAGTGCTAGGATTACAGGTGTGCATCACTGCACCTGGCCTCGTCACTGATTTGGGTCCACATTAAATCCGTGATGACCTTCTCTTGAGGTCCTTAATGTCATTACATCTGAAAAGACACATTTTCCCAAGTACGGTCCCATTCACAGGTTCTGGAAGTTCAGATTTGGGCATATATTTCTGGGGGCCACTATTCAACTCACTACAATTACGTACAAAAGTAGATGCCTTTGCACACAGAGGGCACTTAAATATTGTGACTAATGCATGATTACATTGTGCTTGATTGTTTTCAGAAGACTATAATTCTATAACTTGAAGAGTAAAACATGGTGGCCTCAGTATTACCCAGAAATATTCCTCAGCACCATTCTGATGTTCTGGCTCTAATGGCTCCAAATTCTTCTTCTGTCATCACATCTCCCTTTCTGACTCTGGCCCTCCTATCTCTCTCTTATAAGGCCCCTTGTGATTAATTTGACCCCACCCAGGTAATCCAGGAAAATCTCCCCATGGCAAGACCCTTAACTCAATCACATCAGCAAAATCCCTTTTGCCATGTAAAATAACATAATCAGATTCTGGGGATTGGAATGTGAATTCCTTGGAGGGGCCATTACATTATTCCATCCACCATAACTTGGGCTTCATCCTAAGACCAGTAGGGATCAATGAGGGGGAGGAAAGCAGCAGAATCAGGATACAAAAGCAGAAGAATCCTACTGGATAGAAAGGTCAAAAGGCTTAGCTGTGGCTCAAGGACTTAAAAATGAACATACATGTACAAGCGCCCTATACAGTATTTTATATGTAGACATGCATAGGATGACTGGTAAATAATACATTTTTATTCTTTCGTAGTCTGGGCTTGAGTTTTCAGATAATCCTTAGGGTTTTTACTAAGCTCTGAGTTCCAAGAGGAACTGTTTAGTTGTTATTAAAGGTAGACAGCTGAACATGGCAGATCCCACATGACTATTTTGGTCCAGAGACTTGTGCCCACAATGAGCAGGCAGGCATGTGTGTGCCTAGTGGAATGCTGTTCATACGGGGACATTTCCCTGCCTACAACAGCAAGATACTACAGCCAACCCAAGCATAAACAAATGGCTAAACAACAATAGGAAAGAATGTCATGAAACTATTAGAAATCCAAGAATGGGGGAGGGTGGAGGATGGGTGGAGGGAGGGTGACTGGTGGGATCACACTTACAGTGCATCTTAGAAGGGTACTAGTGAAAATTACTAAATGCAGAATATAAATGTCTTCATATAGTGATTAAAAGGCCATGAAGGCTATGTTAAATAGTTCAGTGAAAATATTTCAGATTATATATGAAGTCAACACATGCGCACCATGATTACACTAATGTACACAATTATG
>CAUYRH010153271.1:0-29359 GCA_963574655.1 Perodicticus potto | reverse complement strand
AGCTAGGACTACAGGCACCCGCCACAACGCCCGGCCATTTTTTGGTTGCAGCCGTCATTGTTGTTTGGCGGGCCTGGGCTGGATTCGAACCCGCCAGCTCAGGTGTACATGGCTGGCGCCTTAGCCCGTTGAGCCACAGGCACCAAGCCGACTTTTGTCCTCTTACTTCCTCTTTAGCACATCTCTGCTCTTGTCTGGCTCCAGGTTCTATCTTTTGGGGAATATGGGACAGGCAAGGAAGAGGGACAGAGAGGCAGGGTAATCCATCTCCTCATCGGGCACCTCAGCCACTGGGAAATGGCTGGCCAGCACCGAGGGCAATGTCAGCTCACCGTCTTGGAGCCACCTCCATGCTTCTGGCCTGGTGGCCCCAAGGTTTCTTAGCCCCCGCTGGTGGCAGTTGGGGACACAGCTGGAGGCGAACACCTCTGGGTTAGCCAGACGGAGGCTCCTGGTATGCGCTTCTCCCCGACCTTGCCCAAGACGAGCTGGCTCGTGGGCCTCATCCCACAGTCCTGCTTTAATTAGAAGCCAAGAGACCTGTCAGCCTTGCAGGGCCTCATGCTGGCACAGCTGGACAAGGAACAATTTCTGCCACTGCTGAGCCCTCAGACACACAAGCTTCAGGTATGTGGAGCACCTATCCTGAGACGTTCCTAAGAGCCGCCCACATCTCGAGTTGTATCCCCAGACACAGCCACCGTGGCACATGGGGTCGACATGGCCAGGATGAAGACACCTGGCTTACGAGGCTCTGGCTTAGGCCTGGACTGTGAAACAGCAGACAGTGGCACTAGATATCCCTGTCCTGGACTGTACCCATCCCTCTGATGCAGCATGTCTGCGTGTGTGCTAAGCACACCACCTAACTTTCTGGCCCTTACCCATCCCTGCTCAGGGCACCACCTTGGTTCTGGTGTGGCTCTGACAGTGTGGACCTGCCACATCTTATTCCCAGGCACCCACGGCAGCCACTATGTTACCTTCCTTGTCTGCTGTCCAGCTCCCAGGCTCTGCTTTCCTCAACCCTCCATCTGCTGCTGAGGAGCAAGACCAGGCGGGCTGCAGCCTGGGCACAGGAATCTCTTTGAGACAGTTCTCTAGACCCTGGAGGGGGGAGCTTCCTGCCGGGCTTCCTGTGAAGACCAAACATCCAGGACTAGGACTAGGAAGTGTAGCTGGGTCTGTGCAGACGCCAGGGGCATCGCCTTTCTCCTGTGTCCAGGGTAGTGGGGGCCATGGGAGGGGGTGCAGAGCATGGATGTGTTGTGTAGTTTGGGGTTCCGGATGCAGACCTGGCCTCAAACATCTGTCAGTCCTGCCCTCAGGTGGCCCTGCTTGGGCTGCGTCTGCTCCTGCCTCAGTGTCCCCAGTTCTGCTCCTAGCACTGGTACAGTGGCCTAACTTGGAGGGGATGGAGATGACAATGGGCAGGGGGCCCTCACATTATTGCCCAGGATGATTTCCAGCCTCATGCCAGCCCTGCTCACCTTTTCCAGGCGGTTGCCCCTGGCTCCCTATAGGGCTCCCAAAATCTAGGTCCCCACTGGTGCTGCTGGAGGAGGAGAAGCTGGAGGGTGTGTGTCGGGGGCCTGGGTGTCGTGCTGAACCCCTTCTCGCACAACCTTGTAGGCTCAGAGGCAGAGGTTCCTTGGCTGCCCCTGCAAAGAACAGCACAGTAGGGGTCACAGAAGAGCCTACCAGGGAGCCCTGGGCCCTATGTGGTTGAGCACCAGAAGACCCTGGCCCTACGATGGCCCACTGGGGCTCTTCAGCACAGCACATGAACCCAAGTTAACCCACAGTTAGTGATTAGAGTGTTAAGAGTTGAACCCATGAACCCAAGTTAGCCACAGTTAGTGACTGCGTGATTGGAGAGTTAAGAGTTGGAAGAGAAGGAAGCAGGTAGGAAGATTCTCACTGGTTTTCACTAAATTTGAGAACTGCTGTGGGTGGGGGTGGGCACAAGAGGGCTGGGGAATGAAGGCCTGTGCCTCAGAAGGCCCAGGAGGAAGATGACCTATGTGCCCTCAGTGTTTCCCTCGCATGCCACCCCACATCCACGGCCACAGACTACCTTCACTGTGTGATCCATGGTGCCGCAGCTCAGGTCGCTGGGATCGAGAGTCTCCTGGCTGGGGGCTCTGGGACCAAGAGGTAGCCAGCGGCTGGGGAGGTAATGATCCACTCAGGGGGATGCCCTTCAGACAGGCCTCCAAGGCTTCCAGTGGTGAGCTTGAGGCACTGGCAGCTAGGACAGGAGAGGCCACCTGTCACCATCTCCCGCATGTCCCAACACTGCCCTTCAGGCCCCCGCCAGTTTGCTGCCCCTGACCCGCTTCCTGCAGGGGTAACGGGTCCTGGACCAGACTCCGAGGATTACCAAGCAGGAACCCATCTGTTGGGGGAGGGGACTTCTGATATAGTCCTGGCTGCCCCAAAGGAATGAAGAATGAGGAAAGGAGGGTGGGGAGATCCACATGCAAGCAGTGGCAACTTCCTCAGCCAGGAAACCACTGTGAAATTAAGATCCTGAATGACAGGGGCCTAGCCTGGCTCAGGGAGCATGGACTAAGGGATTCACAGCTCTGAAGGAAAGCAGGCCCTACTTCCCTGGGGGTGGGCAGAAGTTGGTCTGGGACTGAGAATCCCACGAGAATCCCACCGGACAGACAGGGAAGACTACCCCCAACCTCACCTTGAGCCTGAGGGCGCCAGCTGGGCCCTGGGGCCCTTCTGGTGTCTCCAGTAGCAGAGGGGCTGAGGGTCTGCCTGCTGGGCCGACAGAACGTGGGCACAGGAGGGCTCTGGGTCCAGCTTCCCTCCACTTTCACAGAGAGCAGGCCACCGGCTTCCAGACCAGGGCAGGCAGCAGGGCGTGGGAGGTGTCCTGACCCTGCAGGAAGGAGGCCACTGGGAAGCCAGGCTTGGATCCAACCCTGACAGTCCTGTGAGGCCTGTATAGGGCTGGGGTGCTTCCAAGGTCCCTCTGCCTCCCTCTGCCTCCATGGCAGTCACCGATGCGGGTATAGTTATCTGCTCGACATGCTGACATGAGCCTGAGCATTTATGGTGGATGGCCACCCACAGCCCCATCAGAAATAGGGAAAGGACATAGAGGACATCTGGGAGCCCTCCTAGCCCAGTGGGCAGCCTTTACCTCCAGAATCCCTTTTCCAGGCCCCTAGATCCTCCTGCGGCCATTGATCCTCTGCAGCTGGAGTACTAGGGTACCTGTCCTGGGCTTCTGGAATCTCCTTCAGACAGTTCAGCAGACCCTGGAGGGGACAATCCCCTGAAGCCACCTCTGTCTTCACTAAAGGAAAAAGGGATGCATTTCCACCTTGAGCAGTGTCCTCAGCCATCAGGATACACAACAAATAGGGCACAATCCAGGTGTGCAGTTACAAGGGCACAGCCAGATCTGGGGGTGTGGGTCGTCTTGTTACTCATGTAGGCTTGTTATGAGCCACTGTCTTCCTGGTTCCAGTTTAAAAATGCCTGTCTACACATCTGCCAGAACTGACCGAGAAAGAAGGGAAGACACAAATTTCACACTAACGGCAATCACGTGGAATCACTCAGAATAAACAGGGAGGTGGGCTGACCTCCCTGGTAGACGTGCTACCAGAAACAGCTCTCAGGGTCCTAAGCAGGGCTTACACTTGAGAAACACACACTCAGAAGACAGGTACAGTGTCATAGTCAAGCTCATTACAGCCCTACAAGGTGGGAACAGCTACCCCCTTCACAGATGAGGAAATCAAAGCTCAAAGGGTCAGCGGCCTTTCAGAGTCTCACTCCGAGACTGGAGTTTGGCCCCCCACACCCACCCCAG
This sequence comes from Perodicticus potto, assembly GCA_963574655.1. Taxonomy (NCBI): domain Eukaryota; kingdom Metazoa; phylum Chordata; class Mammalia; order Primates; family Lorisidae; genus Perodicticus; species Perodicticus potto. Next base: position 25,521 of record CAUYRH010153271.1, on the reverse strand, counting down.
CATCTCAGCTAGTGTCCAGATGAAGTGACACCCTAGCCCTGTACCTCCTCCCTATAGAGACCCAAGGCAGAAAAGAGTAAAGAACAAAAGAACACACAGGAAACCAGGGCAGAATCTGTTTCAGAGTTTTTTTCTTCTAGCTAACCAAATGCTGTTCTTCAGAGAGTCACCTGCCTTCAGAAATATGACACTGACAGGACAGGATAGGCCAAGTTGGTAATGTTCTCTACAGGAGACATTTGGGAGCAAGAGAACAGCTTTAGAAAGGCAACTCAGCTTTCGGGGGGCTCCAAAGACCTTGGCTCGAGACCAGGTCCCCAGGACTCACCTTCCCGAGGTGGTCTCCTGGGTCCCAGGTCCATGCTGGTCAGCTTTGATGTGCCCAGGCCAGGAAGAGGAGGCAGCAAGTTCAGAGGTGCTTCAGGGTGCTGCGGCCCAGGCACGAGAATTTCTTTCAGACAGTTGATGAGGCCTTGTAACGGGCTGTTCCCAGGGGAGGGCCCTGCAACACATGAGGTAGCTGAGGTCATCCTGGCAGGGCAGGTGAGAGGCTGTCAGCAGTCACTCAGGTCTCTGGGTGCTGATAGTCCCACCCGTGAGAAAAGAGACAAGGCCTGCCTTGTATGGTTGTCACGAGGCCCAGATGGGAGTGACAGGCCTCCTCACATGAACTACCTATACCTCCCCATCCCCTCTCAGTGCCAGGGAAGACCCCTCAGGAAAGCTAGCCTCTCACCTGCCCCTGAAGTCCCTCTCTCTTGTCCTCTGGGACTCTTCCTCCTACCAGGACTCCAGACAGGTGGGCTGGGCTCCCCGCCTGGGGCTCCGGGGCCTGCCTTCCCTGTAGGCCACGGTTTATCAACAGTTGCTGCTGCAGAAGAAGACAAGGAAGGCCCTTCTTCCTTGTCCAGACTCTGGGAGATCAGCCCAGATCTGTTCCCCACAGAAGACAGGCCTCTCCAGCTCCCCAAGTCCCTGGAGAATAGCCAAGTCCTAGAACTCAGACTTGTGAAGGGGCCAGCTTCTAGAGGACTTGTCCCAAGAGGGCTAGGCCTTTCCCTGTTTCCTTCTGGTTTCACTGTAAGTACCTAGACTGTTTATTCACTATGAATACCCCTGGGCCTTTCCCCACCCCTAGCCTCTAAATTTGGCTCAGCAAGTGAAGCCGGCAGCCTTGATATAAAATCCCAAACGAGGGCAGGTGGGACCTCAGAGCAAATGTACCAGATGACACCTATAACAACAGCTACATGGGGTATGTTTTTTAGGAGTACCAATTTTATTCCATATTAATTCAGAATATTTTTAATAAAAATATTTTTAATAAAGATATTCACACAAATACAAAATTTACAGGAGTTTTTAAAAAATAAAATGAGGCTCCAGAGAAATTCTAGTGGCTACCCTTGCCCTCCTCTGCTATTAGGGTTGCTTTGACAAGGTCTAAGAACCAGACCAGGCACACACAGGTATGTTATCTGCCAATGGGCCTGCAGGTTAGAAACCACCGCGGCTTTCTGTGCATGTCACACAGTACTTAGTGGTCAAGGCTGGGTGAAAGCTGCCTGGAGATGGAGCATCACGCTTCTTCTTTGCTTGCTATACAGGCCAGAGGCTGATCATGCTGTTCTGCTCCCTAGGGTACTTAGCCCCCATTTTATAACAAAGGAAATGAGTCCTAGAAAAATGGCACAGGGTCCAAGGCCCCAGATTCCAGGGTCAGACTCACTGACAGGTAGGGGGCTTCCTTCTTCTCCTTCGGTGGGTGGGCTGCTGGAGCATGAGCTGCTGGTGGGTGTGGAGGCCAGGCTGGGTTGGCTGACAGGAACGTCCGGAAGGCAGCTGAGCAGACCTCGGAGAGGGCAAGGCTCCACTGCTGCAGGAGCTATGGGTGTGGAGGCGGAAGACACCAACGACCAGTAAGATGTCCTGACATGGTCACAGATGTCCTTGCCATGTTCTGCTAACAATGACCAGGATGGCAGTAACCTATACAGCTGTCACAGAGCTCTGAAACTTAGGTTTCTGGCTGTACCCTGAGGAAATTTGAGCAGCAGCTCCAAAGCCACATCCCCAGGAACTGCACCATCCTCTATCTCCTGCCCCCACTTCCTACCTCACTTGCCATCAGCTATGTGGGGCTGCAAGGGGCAGATTCCAGGGGATGTGGGACCTGACTGAGAGCAGGTGAGCAGGGACTAGGAAAATGAGTCTGGTGAGGTGAAAAGGACACAGCCCTGGGAGGGGGAGTGGTCCCTACTGGCCACTCCAACAGGGCACAGCTTCCTCTCTTCCTCAACAGTAAAACAGGAACAAAGGCACTGTGCTCACTTACCATGCAGAGCAGCAGGTGAGAGGGTGTGAGACACATGGAAACCACAGTGGAAGTCGGACCTGCTCTCTTGCTGACTCTGCCCCGTGCTCAGAGGGCAGGCACACAGCCAGGCAGCAGAGGCTGGGGGTGACTTTGCCTCCCTGCACATGCCTGGGATGGGGGGTAGGCAGATATACCAGCATGGTGCTGGGGACTTGCACTTCACCTTGGGGAGTACAGAGAAGGCCATGTGCACTGCAGAAGCTGCCGCACAGTTTGACCTACCCTTGGGGCTTGCTCTCTCCCCATCCAGGCTGGCTCCCCCACTCTCAGGGCTGTTCGCAGCTCCCCTGACTTCCCCAAACAGGAACTCTGGAATCTCCTTCACCAGCTGCACCAGGGCAGTAAGGTGCAGGCTGTGCCGGGGCTGTCCTCCTGCGGAGAATCCACCATGACCATATGCCCTGTGTCTGCACAGTACTCATGTTTTTGTGTGTTTCACACTCAGTGTCTCATGTAATCCCCTGACCACTGCAGGAGCAGCCAGAGGAGAGACCCGTGTCCTGTGAGACATACAGGACTTGGGCACAGCCAGGACAGGGGCATGGGGTCTGGGTAGCAGAGTTCCTGTCACTCGGCTGCTATTCCTTCTCTTATTCCCATCTCTTTCCCTTCCAGGGCAATGCCGAGGCCCACCTCCAAGCTCACCCCTTACTGTGCAGGCCCTCTGCCTTTCCCACATGTCGTAACACCTGGCCTTACCCTGCCTGGACCCTGTGGACCATGTTACCATCATAACACGGCTCTGAGAGCTGCAGCCTGACTCTGCAGGGGTGGCTGGGCTAAAGCTGCAGGGTGGTGGCAGGAAGGTGGTCTGAGGCAGGGGGTACTCTCCAGGTGACCCTAGGATTCCTCTGAGTGCTTCCCTGTGTAACAAGTTCCCAGTCCAGAGGGGTGAGGGGCACAGTCAGGGAGGGCTGGGGCACGGGAGCATGCTGAGGTGGAGAGGGCTGGTCTGAGCCAGTTGAGAAGGGGGCTGGGGCTGCCTGTGAGTGGGAGGGGTTTCCAAAGTCTGCAAAGATGACTCACCTTGGGGGCCACCCCCACCAGCAGGCTCCAGACCCTCAGCAGTGCAGCCCCCTTGCCCTGGGGCTCCTGCAGGCTCTGTAGGTGACAGGAAAGCAGAGAGGGGGAGTAGCTCAGCTGTCCCTGGGAAAGAAAGGATAGTCACCCTGGGAATGCAGCTCCCTCCACCTCCCACACAGTCACGTGCACCTACCCAGGCACCTGCATGTCTGTGCACGTGTTCACACGCAGTTCGTGTGTCACCCAAGCTCAAGTGCAGGTGATCAGAACCTCAGAGGCCACCCTGCATCCCACTGAACTATACCTGGAATCCCATGTTGGAACCCAGAGACATGAGCAGTGACACAAAAGATCAGGTGAGGCCCCAGTCCAGCCCCCAGCTGGAACCACATTCATTTCATAGTTGGAAAGAGCAAGGCCCACTGGGTCCAGGATGCCAGCCTCCCTCTCACCTCCCATCTGGCCCCTGCCTCCTGCCCTCCTTACCCACGGACACCAGCGTCTCATAGTTCTCCCGCATCACGTCTCGGTAGAACTCCCTCTGCCCCTCCTCCAGAAGCCGCCACTCCTCCTCTGAGAACCGCACAGCCAAGTCCTTGAAGGTGATGGACACCTGTGGGCACAGTCTCAGGGGTTGGTTGGTTCCATCCCAGAGAGGCCCAGCCCAGTAGTCCCATCACATGGTCACCCTGCCCATGTCTCTAGGCTCATGCTGGAGAGTTCAAAAGCAGCAAGGTTGGGGCAGGGGACATGCAGGAACAGAAGGACTCTGCTTCAGACACTGCTGGGGGCCGAGCTGTGCCCTCAAGAGACATGCTGCCATTCTAATGCCCACGCCAGTGCAAGTGACCCTATTTGGAAACAGGGTCGCTGCAAATGTAATCAGTTGAGATAAAGTCATATGCATAGTAGGGTGGTCCCTTCATCCAGAACGACTAGTGCCCTTATAAGAAGACAAGACACAGGGACAGATGCCCAGGGAGAAAAAGGCTGTGTGAAGACAGTGGCGGAGATTCAAGCAATGCAGCAATAAGCCAACAAATACACAGGGTCACCAGAAGCTGGAACAGGCAGGGAGGGCCGTGCCCTGGAACCTTCAGGGGGCAGTGGCCCTGCCCACTGCTTGATTTTGGGCTTTCAGCCTCCAGAACTGTGAGAGAATAACCTTCTATGTTTTAAGCCTCCTGGTTTATGCACTGTGTCTAACACCATGGCAAACTATTAGGTCATCAAATATGAAATGTCTGATTTCAAATCAAAAGTTTAGTTTATTTTGTCTTAAACAAGCAGCAGTATAACTAATCAAAGTACTTGAACTACTGGTACAGTTTTGCACCTTAACAGTAGCTTGTTTATGCCAGCAGTGAAGAAGCTGGAGAGCAAGTGGTAATGAAATTGCAAAGTTTTCCGCAGCTTGTTGAGAATTGAATAGTTTTCCTTGCAAGAAGTGGTCCATAGCCTGGAAGAAATGGCAGTCAGTTGGTGTAAGGTCTGGTGAATATGGTGGGTGACAGAGTTTCCAAGTCCAGCTTCTGTCGATGGAGCAGTGTGACATGTAGTCGAGCATTGTCTTGCAAGAGGATTGTGCTCTGTTGACCAAACTCAGGTGCTTGATCACAAGCATCCTCATCACGTCACCCAACTGGATGCAGTAGACATCGCTGTAATTGGCTGACCAGGTTTCATGAAGCTGTATGCAGTGGTTCTCAACCTTCCTAATGTCACGACCCTTTAATACAGTTCCTCATGTTGTGGTGACCCCCAACCATAAAATTATTTTCGTTGCTACTTCATAACTATAATTTTGCTACTGTTATGAATCGTAACGTAAATATCTGATATGCAGGATATATTTTCATTGTTATAAAGGGGTCGCGACCCACAGGTTGAAAACTGTAGTGGATAATACCAGCGCTGGACCACAAGACAGCATTAGCACTTTCTGGTGGATATTAGATTTTGGATTGTATTTCAGCACTTCATCTTTATCCAACAGGTGTGCTGCATGCTTGCAATTGTCAAAAAAATCCATTTTCATCACAGGTAACAATATAATGTAGAAATGGTCCACCTTTATGTGGTGACATAAAGAAAGGCAAGCTTCGAGATGATTTCTCTTCTGAGGCTCACTTAATTCATGTGGAACCTCCCTAACCAGCTTTTTTACTTTGACGATTTGTTTCAAATAGTCTAATACTGTTGGAACAGTAACATCAAACCTTGCAGCTAATTTGTGCATGAGTTTGGATGGATTCACTTCCACTATAATTTTCAGAACACCATTAGCCACCTTCGTCTCAGGTCACCCACATGGCTCATTTTCAAGATTAAAAATCATTGGCACGGGCTGGGCATGGTAGTTCACGCCTGTAACCCCAGCACTGTGGGAAGCCAAGGTGGGAAGATCCCTTGAGCTCAAGAGTTGGAGACCAGCCTGAGCAAGACCAGAACCCGATCTTTGCTAAAAATATAAAAAAATTAGCCAGGCATTGGGGTAGGTGTCTGTAGTCCCAGCTACTTAGGAGGCTAAGGCAGAAAGATCCCTTGAGTACAGAATTTTGAGGTTGCCATGAGCTAGGCACTCTCACCTTAGCGCCAGTGAGATTCTGACTCAAAAAAAAACATCACCAGAATGAAACTTCTCAAACCATCTACATACTGGGTGTTCATTAGCTACATCCTTCCCAAACACTTCATTGATCTTTAGAGCTGTCTGGGCTGCACTGGCTCTACAACGGAAGTCATATTAAGAAATAACACACATTTTTTACTTACCCATGGTTTCATAAAAATTGCTCTTAAAAAACATTTTGAAAGATAATTGCAAACCAAAATGAGTCTTTGAAAGAATGAGGATGCGCCTTCACAATTGAAATAGAACAAGAACTTAAGGAAACTGGACATTTCATTCTTAATAACCCAACAGTCTCATGTCCTGCAGCCACTGGGGCCCAAGCGAAAATCAACCCTGAATGGGAACCACAGCCAGCCCTACACCTGCCAGGTTAGAGATTCATTTGCTTGAGTTAATAAGCAGACCTCCCTTTGAATGTGCAAGGGATGGGACTCTAGTACTGTGGCATTAAGAAAAGTTTACAAATAAAACCAATTATAACAAAGAAATGAAAAACACTCCATACTTTTTATTGTAGATGATATGACAGTCAGGCATCAAGCAAGCAACATTTTTATGTTGTGCCTCCAAGTACAGCCCAGAGAGAGAGAGAGAAAACTCAGTCTTGTCCATTTGGAGAAGACAGGCCTTCCCTCACCAGCACAGATGGTGAACAGGAGAACTAGCAGGTGGGTGACTCTCCTAGCTCCCGCCTGTGCCCTTCATCATCAAACTCTGGTCCTATGATCACAGCTCCTCTAAGGCCCCTCTGGATGGCCAAGCCAGGCTCTAGGTCCTTGCTGGGCTGAACCTGCCCTCACTTGCCAGGTCTTGCTGTCCTTTAAAAAGCCACTCTGCCCAAGCCACTTTTGGTCATTACCACTGTTATGACCTGTGGCATTTATCACCAGGCCGACAGGGGCCCTATGGAATGTGGCACTAAGTTCCACAGGAGGGGACACAGCAGAAGCCCCTGGGGCACAGTCCACCCTCCCCACCTCATTGTGCCCCCTCATTCAGGCCCCCAGGCTACGAGTCTGTTTTATGGTATCCATTTCTTACAGAAGTACTCAGAAGAAAGCTGGGGTCACCCTTGCTTTGGGCAACAGGGTTCCTCTACCTCTTGTCATCACATCTTCTACCCTGTGTATTCATTCCCTGCTACCCTGTGGACTTTTAAGGCAAAAGTGACATTTTTGTCTTAGTTTCTTTAAAAATGCTCGTTCAGTGGACTTTAAAACAGCCACCAGACCCTAGAAAATGACCAGCTTCTAACAGTCTTATATTTAAAATTAGGGCAAAAATAAACTTTGTATGAATTAAGCAAATGTTGTAAATTACAGGAAGAGTCCTTTTGATTTAGAAACAAATCCTGACCTATTCATTTGTGGGAATAAATCAATAAAGAAACTGAAGACACTACTGATGAAGGAAACACGACAATCTATTGCCTTGCTTCATCTACGCATGTCAGTGATTTTAAGAACCATCCCTGCCACTAATTGGCGGTCTTCCCGCTCACTCACTGCCTTGCTTGATGCTTGTGCCCCTCAGACAGCTGACAGCTTGACCCACCAGGACTCCATGTTCTGTCCAAACTGGCCAAGCTGCATCCACACACCTGGTGAAGGACCATCCTTCCACATCCCACGGGTGGCCACACACCATGGCCTTAGTCTTCCTGGCTCCCTGCACAGATGCTCTCCAAGCTAAATTTTGTGGCTCTGACTCAGATATAGTCACCTGCTCAGGAATGGCCTTAGACATCCTTCAAAATTTCTTTCAAAGAACCATGACATTCTTCCTGGCCTTTTAGCCAGGAAAATGTGGCCTACGCCAGGGTCTACAGGAAGGCTCACCTGCCAGGAGGGTCCCAGGCTGCTGTCTGGGAATTTGGATGTCACCAGGGTTTCCACTGTTCCCTAAATGATGAGAATGGCTCATGGGGCCTACATTATTTGGCTAACAATGTGGTGTGTGCCAATCTCATGCTTTCCTTCCAGGAGTCTGGAAGCTTGGTACATGCTTGGCATTCAAGGGTGCCTGTGGGACCAGTCGCCAGTAGAAAGCTAGTGCCTGGTCTCTAGTGAGCTAAACAGCTCACAGTGTCATTACCATCCTGTGCTGGGGATGTTAAGTGCATCCTGGTATGACCACACTGGGAGAGGACCCTGGGAAGCTGCTCTTGGCTTCCCCCAGACTTCACCCCACGTGTCTTTTCCCTTCACTGGTCTTGCTTTGTGCCCTCTCATAGGAGTCAGTCTCAGCTGGAGTCTTCTGACTGACTCTCTGAACCTGGAATGCTCTTGGGGAACCCAACACAGGATCCCACCACACTCTGACAAGTCCTGAGCATTGTGAGGGCTCAGAGTGTGTCCCACCTGACACCTCTGGCAGGGAGGTAAGGAGGCTTCACGGTTTAGGCCTGTCCTAGCTCTGCCACTGTGCCTAGCCAGTCATTCACCACCCCTGGCATCTGTGGCCTCACCTGCCTTGCTTTGTCCCCTCACCATACCTTCTTCCTTCTCAAGTCATACCCCTTAGCCAAGGCTTGGGTACACAGGGACTTGTAGAGCAGGAAAGAGACCCTGGGTTGGCAGAGCAGTGAGTCCCCATCTATGGGCTACAGAGCCCCAGGGGCTTCATGCTTGTCGTAATAGGCCCGGGGCTAAACGGGCACGACCACTGTCTGTGGACGTCTTACTCACATGCTTCGATTACTATGTTTAAACATGTATACATGCGGTTGTGATGAATGTGCAGGTCCTTTAAAAGTAATAGGGACTTTATTTTAGAATGCATGAAAAACCCACAGCCTAATGCACTAAGTACATTACTAAGAAGGGGGGTCACAGAGCCAAAAAGGTTGGAACCCTCTAGTTACACATCACGTCTCACTGCTAGCGCTGAGATGGGAGGGGGAGGGAAAGGTAAGCAAATTATAATTCCTTCAATGACTTCCATTTCAGCCACACAACAAATATTTATTAAACTCCCACTGTGGCCAATACACTAGGGGAAAACAAAGCATCCTCAGAGCCTAGAAGATAGTTAGACTGCCCCCACGGATACAATGAGGCCATGAAGGACTGAGCAGAGTGATGGCACAACACAACAGAGCCCAAGAGCCCCAGCCTTGCAGGCTGCCTTTCAGGATGGCTGGAGGGAGACTGATGAGCTAGAACTGGGGCAACAGCATCGTGTGCTGCTGAAGAGGAGGAGCCAGGAGAAGGTCCATGTTCCACAAACTGAGGCTGAAGAGGGGCAGTGGGAGGGAAAGCAAGGTCTGGGTGCCCCAGGGCTTGCCGAGGTGACAGTGTGCCTTGCTGTGCATAGCAGACTCCCCCTAATCACCAAAGATGTGTCAAGCCATTTGAGTTCCATGATGCCAGCTGTGGAGCTTATTGAACAAACCTCTGGGCTACCTATCAATAAACTGTCCATGAACATTTGGCTTCCCAGGCAGATTCCACTTTAGGTGGCCAAAGACTTAAGCAGTCACCATGTATTTCCAACTGGACTGTCTATTCAGTTCTATTTTTCATGGTGTAGTAAGCAACTGACATCCCTATTTATCTATCTGTTCTCTGTCACCAATATCAGGCTCTGTGCTTACAAAACGAGTTCTATCCAAAGGACACCCCAGTAATGGACCAGTAAGAAGAGGCATGTTGAGATGGCCTTGCGAGTGCAGTTTTTCTCTATCTTTTGGTAGAGACCCAGAGCTGGCAAAGCAGGTGTGAACTCCAGGGAAGAACATGCTGAACCTGCTACACATCTGATTCCACTGCTGGTCTGACGTGGCTATTAAGTTTAAACACACAGGGGTAGAACACAGTTAGGGCTTGACCTCAAAGCTAAGCTTTGCTTCATATTGGTTATGGGACCTCAGTCAAACTATTATTGTACTTCCCATCTGCACCTCAGTAAACTCATCCATAATACTGGGGTCACAATAAGCCACCTCACAGAGATGTTGTGAAGATGAAATAAATTAACACAGGAAAAGTACCCAGAACAAGTGCTGGGGGGAGCTAAGTGCTATAATTAGTACTCTGGCAGCCAGATCTGTCTGCCTAAGTCTTCCACACACACCTCCTGACCTCCACTGCCTCTTCAGCTCCAGGCTAAATATATCCGGCTCTTCCAAAGATGGCAAGAGATGCTTTTCTGCCTCTCACCAGCTCAGCCTCAAGACAAACCCATCCGTGACAAACTACTTTTAAAATGAGAATGGGAACGAACTGTGGCTAGGGTAGGTACATCATCAGTGACCTCTCTCTGCCCAGAGAGTAGGAGTGAGCAGGTGTGAGTATGAGAGAGGAGAGAAGCCACCCCAGGTTGGCCCTTCCTGCCCTGCCCTCCTAGGGCCCTACCACCCCACTCCCCCACCAACTTGAGAAAAGCTTTCTGGGCTGATCAGGCCTGCTGTGAACATGCAGCCTTCTAGGAAGTCTGCTGCACTAGCCTTCCTAAAACACCCCTTTCACCATGTCACTGGCGCTGCATAAAAACCGACTTCAGGGCTCAGAGGAGTGCTCTCTCACAGTCCTGCCCAGCCCAGCCTGTTCTCCCCACCTAGAACCCACACTACATCAGTAAGTCCCTCACTGCCCTCACCTGTTGGCTGTGCTCACATGGCCCTGGGTTTTTGGGAGTCACACAGGACAGGAAGACTGGAGCCCTGGCTGCTCCTCTGTGTAACTGACCTACCACTCCCTAAGGTCACTCCTAGTCACCTTCTCCTTAGTGTGAGGACACACACTTCCCTGAACATCAGATCTGAAAGGTCAGCGGTCCAACCCCCTAATTTTATAGAACAGTAAACTGTAGCATGAGGAGGCCCTAGGATGGAGCCAGTGGGCACATCTGAGCAGCAGTGTCCTTGGGCTGCCTAACTGTACTGCCAGAGCTGCAAAGGAGACCATTTCTGTCTGACAACTGCCAATCCATTTTTTTCTGGTTTCTCCTTCTCCCCAGATGCTTATGGGGCACCTTGGGCGCAGGTCTGCCTGCCCACACACTGTCCCAGTCACTACCATAGCTCACTGCTGCTTGAGGCTAGCCGGGGACCACCAGCTACCACAAAAGCAGAACCAGCGTGCTTGCCCAGGAAAACGTGCAGCAACTCCCCATTGGTGTCATCTCCAGAGTTTCCTGGCATCTTCACAGGACCACACACAATTCAGCCCAACCTGTGCCCAGCCTATGACTGAGGCGGGGCCCTCCCTCCAGCTTTGGGATCTATACACCTTACCTTCAGGCTGCCCAGGATAAAACTTGGGACCTGTTCTATCTTCTATTTCTCCCCATTTCCACGTCCCCACCCTGCGGGCTCCAGGATTCTATCAAGAATAAAAGTATCAGATTCACTCATTCCCCTGAGGCCTTCGTGTCCACCGCTCCCAGGATAACTTATAATGAAAAGAAGCCACGCAGAGGGAGGGGTGAAGAGAGACTCCAGGTCGCGCGTCCCCGGGCAGCAAGGGAGGGGTTGGCTGAAGACCCGGAGTCGTAGACGTGAAATCCTGTGCACCAGGCCTGCCGGACCGCTCCCGAAGTTGGTGGTCCAGCCTCCTTCCCGCCCCCGCCGCCCCCGCCGTTCCGCACTGAGCCCAGAGACCCGCAAAAGCGCCCACACATCTCCGCGTCCTCCCGGGCTTGGGGCGGGGTCCCAGCCCGCCTTACCTGGCGCGCCATCCCCGGACTCAGCCTCCCCGCCACTCCTCCGCCCGCCCAGTTTCCGGTGCGGCCCGAGGCGCCGGCACCCACCCCCAAGCCAGCAGACCGCACCGCGACCCCCAGCTGCAGCCCAGTTCCTCCAGGCCCGGGTCGTGGGGGAGGGGCGGGGGTGGGTGCTCCCTGGCCCGTCCGCGCATCGCAGAGCCCGCCCCCCGCTAGCATCCCTGAAGGGTGGCCCCACTTCCGCCCCGAGCCCCGGGCCTCCGCGCACCGGTAGGCGCAGGCGCGGACTACACTTCCCAGAATGCGCCGCGGCGAGGCGACCTGGCGGCTGCAGACCACGGTCACCGCGCCAGCACCCCTGAAGCTGCCGGCAAGCTAGGGCGCCCGGACTGCCTCGTCCAGTTCGTCTGTGTGCGCTTCCGTGCATGCAGTCATTCATTATGGTGTCTAGCATTTACTGAGCGTGTCCCGTGTACCAAGTGGGGATGCGCGGAGGAAAAGGGACCCGTCTCCCGGACCTCAGTGGTGTAAACCGGACCGGAGTGGGAGCGTAGGGGCCTGGGCGTGGGTGGCGGATATGCTTGCCAGACCCGGACGAGTCTTCAGAGCTGTCACCCCGCTCCCCTGGCCACAGTATTGACCTGAGTGTAATATTTTGTGTGATTATTTGGTGTTTGTTTTGTTGATTGTCGAAACCCCATGTCATTCCCGGCACGTAGTAGGCATCAAATGAATGAACCAAGCATGGGCCCACCACTCTCCGCCTACCCGCTTTGGATGGCTGGTCCTGCAGGATCCGAGAGTGGTGCGCTACGAGGGAGGGGCTGGCTGAACACAGTGAGCCTCCTTGTCCTGCGTGGAGGAAGACCCCAGGTTAGGGCAGCTCAGAAAGAGGGGCCTGTGGGTCCAAACGCGCTCTGTCAGACGGATGCGTGGTGGGACAGAGGAAGCAGGGCGCCGGCGAAGGGAGATGCTCTGACCTTGGAACCGCAGTCCCGACGTCTGCCGCCCAGAGCGCCCTCTTCCCCCGGAACATCGAGAAAAGGGGCTTTCTCGGGTAGCTGCACAGTGTTGGTCTTTGTAGGGATGCTGGCCTAACGTGGCCTCTCCTGCCTTTACTGCTGATCACCTCCCAGAACTCTGGGATATGATGTGCCACCGCTTGGCCTGGCCTCCAAAGGAAGGCGTGGGAGGTCGGGGGGAGCCGGTCTGGGTCGCTGACCACCGCACACCTTTGCCACAGGATAGGGGTGTGTGTTTGTGTCGTCTACCAAACAAGGATTTGAAACTATCATAAAGGTTTCACTAGGTGGAAACGGAAAACTTAAAAGCTCAGCACCTCATCTTAAGATTTCTACAGGCCACAGTGCCTGGCGGTAAGTCCCTTGCCGGTGCTTAGGGCTGGTGGCCCCTTTTCTTGCCGAGGTGGGCTCCTCCCAGTGTTTCTTCTCCGTGCTCCTTTCCACACCCCATCCTCAGGCTCAGGAACCCTAAACTTTAAAATCCCTTAAACTTAAAAACTTTTAAAAAGAGCCTTCCACTAAGACGCACCTAGATGTTAACATGTGCAGCGTCTTGGCACCTCTTTGACTCAACTCTCCGTTCTTCCTGACTAGTCTGATTTGCAAACTCCAGGTGATCAGTCACTGAAAGCGGTTCACCACCATCAAATGTGCTGAGTGGTCAGTTCTTTAAATTATCGAGAGACCTCCTGCCACCTGCTACCTCCTACGATTTAGTTGCACCTTTGACCCTGTAGACCCGCATGTACGGTGCATGTACTGTGTGCCTTAATGGTTGTGAAGAACGTCCTGAATTGGGTTTATGTGGTGGCTCTGGACACAAAGGCAGGAGTGGAGACAAAACTTGTCTTGAAAAAATTCTCTATAATTCAAATTGATTGTTTAACAAATTGATATTGAGTTGTATAGCTTTCATCATAACTTGGCGTTGGCTATCTGGTCATTCTATGAATTGGCTTTAGGTAAACTAGTAAGCTAGTTTTCTTAAATGAATTGATAGCCTCCCCTAAAGGTAAACTGTGTGCCCACTCCTTCATGAGAAAATAGCTTCAATTTAAAAATATTTTCTGATATCATTATGGTTTCTTTTTCCATTCATGAGGTTATTTAAAGGCACTTTTAAATTTCTGAAGGTAAGTCTTTTTATAGAAGTTTCCATTTTGTTTTTGAGGGTGTTGTGTGTGTTTTGAAATAGTCTCACTCTGTTGCCCAGGCGAGAGTGATGTGGTGTCAGCCTAGCTCACAGCAACCTCAAACTTCTGGACTCAAGTATCTTCCAGTCTCGGCCTTCTGAGTAGTGGGGACTACAGGTGCCCACCACAATACGTGGTCAATTTTTCTGTTTTAGTAGAGATGGGGTCTTGTTCTTCTCAGCCTGGTCTCCAACCTGTAAGCTCCAGTGATCCACCCCCCTCAGCCTCCCAGAGTGCTAGGATTACAGGCATGAGCCACCATGCTCAGCCTGTTTTTGAGTTTTGATTATAGGCAGAGAATGTAATATGTGATACTGATTTTTTAGAATTTTTGGAGACTTGCTTCAAGGCCAGGGAGGTAATAGATGTTTGAAATGTTTCATGTGTACCTCAAAAAATATATATATTCTAGTGGTGGTTGCAGGGATCTAGTTAGAGTGATTAAATCAAGCTTATGGATCATATTTTTATGCTTTCTATAGCTTTTCTTTTTGCCTTCAGAATTATTAGTTACTGAAGAGATGCTTTAAAATCTCATATCAAGATTGTGCATTTGTCAACTTCTCTCTGTCTTTGTGACAATTTTGCTTTATATGTTTGGAGGCTATGTGCATACAAATTTAGAATTGTAATATTTTCCTGGAGAATTATTCATTTTATTAACACTCTTTACCCTTAATAGTACTTTCTATGATCATTTTATCTGATACTGATTGATATAGCTACACTTTTTTTTTTTTTTTTTTTTGGCTAGTATTTGATATCTCTTTTCCTATCTTTTTACTTAACTTTTACTTACTTTCTCTATTTTTTTGTTTCAGACATGTATCCTATAAGGGCAAACAGCTAGATTTTGTTGTTGAATTCAATCTGACAGTCTCATCATAATTGGCAAATAGTCCATGTGCCTTTATTGTGATTATTAATATATTTTTATTCATTTCTACCACCTTTTTTGTACTTTCTGCTTATTCCAATTTTTCTCTGTGCCCTTTCTCTATTCTTTTCCTTTATTGGATTGCTCTGTTCTCTTTATTCACTTTTTTTCTTCCTACTGATTTGAAAGTTAAACCTTTCTTTTCTATTATTTTAGTTGTCACTTTTTACAATTTTATACACATTTGGTTCATTTAATATAGTCTGACATGAATTATTATTTCCACTGTCCTTTCAAACAATAGAAAGCTTATTGTATACTACTTTAATCACACCATACCCCTTCTACTTCAGTGATTGTTCTTTTTTTTTTTTTTTTTTTGCAGTTTTGGCCAGGGCTGGGCTTGAACCTGCCACCCCCTGTATATGGGGCTGGCGCCCTACTCCTTGAGCCACAGGCACCACTCAGTGATTGTTCTTTTTCTTTTTACTCTTTTTTTGAGGTAGAGTCTCACTTTGTTCCCCTTGATAGAGTGCCATGGTGTCACAGCTCATAGCAGCCTCAAACTCTTGGGTTCAAGCGATTCTCTTTCCTCAGCCTCCTGAGTACCTGGGACTACAGGGGCTTGCCACAATGCCTGGCTATTTTTGGAGACAGGGTCTCACTCTTGCTCAGGCTGGTCTCAAACCCATGAGTTCAGGCAAGTCACCCACTTCAGCCTCCCAGAGTGCTAGGATTACAGGCATGAGCCACTGTGCCCAGCCTAACTGTTATTTTTAGTTATTGTTTTTAATCCCCCCATTTAAAGTCATTGTTTTTGGGTTTATAATCTAAGCTGTTACATTTACCAATGTTCTCTCCAGTATCTTTGCTCACATTCCCCCCAAGACCCCATCTCTTTCTCCTTTCCTCTGGGTTCAGTGTTCTTCCTAAAGTTCTTTTAGAAAGGATATGTTAGAAGTAAATGGTTTTAGTTGTATGAAAATGCCTTAGTTTTTCTCTCCCTCCTGAATGATAGTTTAGTTAAGCAGAGAATTCTATATTATAGTTATTTTCCTTGGCACTTTTAATACAGGCAGTCCCCAGGTTACACACAAGATAGGTTCAGTAGGTTTGTTCTTAAGTTGAATTTATATGCAAGTTGAAATAGATATACTTGCCTGTTACCTGTAATAGCCTCTGTTGGTCAGATGTTTGTAACTTATTTGACTTATTGTAATAGCCTCCATTTATTAGTGTGAGTTGTATGTAAGTCACATGTTTGTAACTCAGGGACTGCCTGAAGTCTATTCTGTTCTATTGTCTTCTGACTTTCATTGTTGCTTTTGAAAAGTCTACTGTTAGTCTAAGTATTCCTTTCTATATGATTTGTCTTCTCTCTTTGGATGCTTTAAAGATAATCCCATTATCTATGGTACTATGAAGTTTTACTGCAATGTGCCTATGTGTGGATCTTTTATCTTTCTTAGAACTTAGTGTTCCTAAATCTGAGGTATTGTTTTTGTACAAGGCTAGAAAATTCTCAGCCTTTGTATCTCTTAGTGTTCCCTCTCCCTTGCTATATTTTCTCCTTATATAATCTGTGTTTGACATATTTTGGAAGACTTTATTCTTCTTCATCTCACTTAGGTACTCTTTCATATTTTCCATTTCTTTAGACCTTTGTGAGTCACTATTTGTCATTTCTAAAGATGTATATTCTATTTTACTCCTAAATCTCTCTGTAGCTTTGTCTAATCTGCGTTTAATCTGTTAAGTAGGTGATCAATTTTGGTGACTATATTTTTCATTTTAGATAAATCTGCTTTATCTTTTGAATAATCACATGTTTTCATTTCCTCATGTATTTAATAATTTTAACCATTCTTACTTTAAAGTATCTATCTGATAATGCTATTATCTGACATAATTTGTGTGATGATTTTTACTCATGATACACTGGTTTTTTTGTATATTTTATTTCTTTGAATTGTGAGCCCATCTTAGTTCATGTTTTATCAGTTGGAATCATGTGCAGCCTTGCTTGTGGACATGCTCTTTAGAGTTGATGTTGCTTCTTCTAGAATCACAATTGGCTTGAGCACCTTTTTTTTTTATTTATTTTATTTATTTATTTATTTATTTATTTTTTGAGACAGAGCCTCAAGCTATCACCTTGGGTAGAGTGCTGTGGCATCACAGCTCACAGCAACCTCCAATTCCTGGGCTCAAGCGAGTCTCTTGCCTCCGCCTCCCAAGTAGCTGGGACTACAGGTGCCTGTCACAACGCCCGGCCATTTTTTGGTTGCAGCCGTCATTGTTGTTTGGTGGGCCCCGGGCTGGATTCGAACTCGCCAGCTCAACTGTACATGGCTGGCGCGTTAGCCCGTTGAGCCACAGGCGCCGAGCTGGCTTGAGCACCTTTTATACTAACATTCAGGTTAGGGAGTTTCTGAACCATGTAGATAGTGTAATTTCAAAGCCCTAACACATGTGAAAGTATATCTGTGGTTATGAATTCTCAGAGAAGATACCCTCTACCCCTCAGGAAGAGAAAGACCTCTTGTCTTCTTACGCTGGTAGATGGAATTTTTTCACTCACTCTTTTACCAATGATATGGTTTTCTAAGAGTCTGACTTTATGTGAGAAAAGGGGGACTCGTAGATCTAAGGCCTAATCTCCTGTTCCCACATGGCTATGAAAACTCAAGCACCTAGGTTCTCTTACCACACCACCACAGACATTCCCAGGGTCAGCTCATATTTATTTCTTAGGGTTTTAGTTCATCCCTTCACCCTGGCCCAGAGATATCCCTTACTGTTATGAGGGCTCAGCTATAACTAGGAATATATATTTGTCTTGAGATAAGAGGAGTTTTAGATTATCCAGTCTAGTATATTGCTGGTAATAGAAATCCTTTCGTTTTAAAATAGGACTTTTTCTTTTATTTAGCTATCATTAGCATCACTTGATCATTTCTTCATTTGACTTTTTTTTTTATTTGTTTGTTTTTGTTTTTGGCCAGGGCCAGGTTTGAACCCACCACCTCCATTATATGGGGCCAGTGCTCTACTCCTTTGAGCCACAGGTGCCACCCTCATTTGACAGTTTTGCTCACCATAGGAAGTTCTTACTCAGCTCTGTCTCTCCTATGCCTGACATTGAGTAGAAATCAAATATGACTTGAACAGATGAATGATTTCATGGGTGAATGAATCAGTGAGAGCCACTGCTTTAATGTAAGCAAGCTTTATTTAGCGTCAAAGAGCCCAAGCTTCTGTAGGGAAGGTGTATTAGTGACAGTGGTGTGCTCAGATGGCTTGCAGAGAGGATCACTTGCTAGCATATCCTCCAACTCCATCTTTAGTGATTTTACATTTGTAGCTTGAAATTGGCCTTGTAGCTTCAATAATGGTGGTATTATTTACACTGTAAAATTGGAAAACATTATAAATCACCTCCCCTACCTGCACTAAGAACTGGTTATTAAACATTTACCAGCACACCACTGATTTGAAGTCATGAAAAAGTGAGACTAAACCAGGCTATATAGAACAAAACCTTTGGGAAGTGAAATAAAAGTCAGTTGAAGGAATTTATCCCTCTTGGACTGTTTTACTCAGTGATAAGGTTTTAAGTTAACTCTGGCTTTTACTCAGATTTGGGGAGGCTCAGTATCCTGCGATTTTTAATTGGAAAAGGGAACTTAATCCTCAGCACCAGCTACACTGAGCAAAACAGATGGATGGCAGGGGGCACCTGGATTTGAACCAGGGACCTCTTGATCTGCAGTCAAATGCTCTACCCCTGAGCTATACCCCCTGATATAAGGTTGGGCCTAAGTAATACCTTTTATCTGTGTAACCATGCCCAACATTCCTATAAAATTTTGTCACAGATGTTCATTTAAGCTGGCCTCCTCAAAGTTGCCAAGCCTGCTTCACTACAATATTATCTCCATGATGTAAAACAAGCAACACATTTCCCTCCCCATAGCAGCTTCCTTGCCCTTCCTGGAAAAGGACTAACACTAACATTTACAACTAGAAGGGCCTTCAGAGTTACCATTCTGTGCTTTTTTATAGTGGACATCTGACAACAGAGATTGAAGATAAATTGTTCTTTTCAGTACACATAGTTGCTGATTGACAGGCTTAGATTCAGATTGACCTGAATCTGCTCTTCCTGACTTTGGATTCAGTACCCTGTTACTAAACCAATAACTCTCTTACCTTTCTCTTGTCTCTGCTTTCTATTTGTTCACAGTTAGAGCTGTATGAACAGATTTATGCACACCCAAGACTATAGAGAGGACTAGTATGTGAACTTAGGACATCAGGAATGTAACACAGTTCAAAAGCCATGAGGAAAAGCCAATGGGGAACTCCAGGATTTGAATTGGTATATGGACAGACAGTATCCCTGAGACCAGTCTTTAGAGTTTATGTTTTTGTTAATTATCTTGGGATATTTTTTATATAAAATATTTTTTATTTCAGATTAATGTGAGGGTACAAATAATTAGGTTACAATGTTTGCATTTGTTAGGTAGAGTTCCTGTTGTAGTTATGTCCCACACCCAGGAGGTGTACCGTATACCCTTACATTGTGGCCATTAAGTGGGAGCATCCAATCCCCCTCCCTCATCCTTTCTTCCCCTTCCCTTCCTTCCTCCTCCCTCATCTTGAATTGAATTGAATTTTTCTCTTGTGTGGGTGTGTATAAGATTGTCTAATGACTTCATATTAGTATTGACTACATTAGATACTTGCTTTCCATTCTTGTAATTCTTTACTAAGAATGTGTGTCAGCTCCATCCAGGTTAATACAAGTGATGTAAAGTCTCCATCTATTTTTATAGCTGAATAGTATTCCGTGGTATACATATACCACAGTTTATTAATCCATTCATGGGTTGATGGGCATTTAGATTGTTTCCACATCTTGGTGATTGTAAATTGAGCTGCGGTAAACAATCTAATGTAAATGTCCTTGTGATAAAATGATTTTTTTCATCTGGGTTGATGCCTAGTAATGGGATTGCAGGATCAAATGGAGATCTATTTTGAGTTCTTTGAGGATTCTCCATACCTCTTTCAAAAGAGGCTATATTAGTTTGCAGTCCCACCAACAGTGTAAAAGTGTTCCTTTCTCTCCACATTTGCACCAGCATCTGCAGCTTTGGGATATCCTGGGATCTTACTAAAATGCAGGTACAATCTAGGGTTGTTACAATCTGAGATTAGGAACAAGTTCCTCATGGAGAGTCAGTAGATCCTCTTGGAAAAACACCTGCCACGGATGTAGATCTGTTTCCTTTTGCACTACCTGCAGGAAGACTTGGGTACTGAGACATACAGGAAGGGGATGGGTTTAGCATTTCAGCATCAGCCCCAGGATCAGCCAGAGCAGGTAGGAAGTGCCAGGGTTTAAACCAAGGACTACAGTTAAGCTACTTGTCCTCTGAACTATGCTGTAGACCTGTGGTTCCTAATTTTAGGCTGCCTCAGGGTATGGGGAGCTGAGGCTCAGGGAGTGGACCTGGCAGGAGAGAAGAACATTTCAGAAAAAGGATGAATGAATATGGGAGGAGGGACTGGGATGGAGGACAGTAGGCTTGGCCAGGCATAGGAATGCAGACCACTACCTCTGCAGTGCATACAAGTGGAGTCCCCCTGAGGTAGGCTGGGTTCACTCCCAGGTGTCTGGCTTGGGGATTTGAAGAGTCAGCAGTGCCAGTCACGGATACAGAGAACTTAGGAAGAAGAGGATGGGGAGAGGAAGGAGGTGGAGGAGGATAAGGAAGGGGAAGAGAAAGGGAAGGTAGGAGAGTTAATAGAGGGGAGGAGGAGTTTGTGTGTGGACTTCCTGAGCATAAGGTACCTATGAGACCTTTCATGGCTAGAGGGAGAAACAGACTTAGACATCATGAGCGTAGAGGGACAAGCTGAAGCATGAGTGTAGATGGGCCCACAGGTTGAGACTAATCCATGGAATGAGATAAAGAAAATTTTGTTTTAGGTGGGAAAGGGAAAGAGTGGTCAACCAGGCAGGAGGACAGGGAAAGATCAGTGCCTTGAAAGCAAAGGGAAGAGAAAAGAGTGTTAAGGAGGAAGAAGAAGGGGACAATAATAATTTAAAAAAATAATAATAGTAATGTACGATGCATACTGTGCTAGGCATTGGCCTAAGTGTTTTTATACATGTATATATATATATATATATATATATATATATATATATACACACACACACACATACACAGCTAGTTATTATCATTGGAAGATAATTTTGATTAAATGGTGGGAGGGGAGCAGGAAGTTATCCACCATGAATTGAGGAATGAATTGAATTGTCAAAGCAGAGTTGTGAAGACAGAGCAGGGTCAACAAATTGTCTCTCCAATTTGTAAATATTTTAGTAAGTATTTTCAGCTTTCTAGCCCCGATGACCTCTGTCAAAACTATTTAGTTCTGCTGTTGTTGCATGAAAGCAGCCACAGATGTGTTTCAGTAAAATTATACTTATAAAAACAGGAAGAAGGCAGGATTTTGCTGACCTCTGAGGTAGAGCAAACCTTCATGAAGAGTACCTGAAGAGAAGAAGAAAAAGGGACACAGGTTAGAGGGAGAGTGTATATTTGTTTGAGAAAAAGGAAAAAAAAATCACAAAAAGTTAAATCCCAGCAGATGGCTGTGAAATACAGATAAAATTCTCATCCCTCCTACTTGACTTAATGGACCCCTTCTTGGCCAAGGGGTCTAGAGAAACCGTAAAAACTGTGTTCTAGACTGTGAGGGGAAAGGAGGTCCGACACACCTCATTATACCCCCTCCCTTCCTAATTGCCATTAGACTTTAAGAGTTAAACAGAAATTAGCCTTTTCAAAAGACTTACTGTACCACTGATTTTAACCAACCACCTGATGCTGCAGCCAGACTCCCCTCCCTTTTTGTGATTTCAACAGAACCAGCATTTCTTCTGATGAGAAACTATTAACTGGTTATGGCTGATCCACAGATGCTGTACACAGGGCACTTCTGTGTCCTTTGCTTCATCATTTGACATATAAAGCCTAATTTTCATGCATTTAAATATTAAGTCTGTACCCCAAAGTGAACCTAGGACTACCCAACATATGTGTTTGCTTACTACACATGCATGTGTCTCACTTCATGAATGTTCATAGCTCCTCCTATAACCTATTAAATTATGTATACTTAGCTAACCTATTTAGGCATAATAGGTGAGGCATAAATTTCTGTCTCACTTTCTTCCTTCAAAGTGCCTGCTTTTGGTATCTGCCATAGGCAGAGCTCTTTTCTCCAAATTTATGAATCTTGTGATTTTTTTTTTGTTTGTTTTAATCAACAAGGCTGAGTGGAACAGGTTCTAGAGCTTGTGCTGAGCAGACAGTGGTCAGAATACCACATGGGGCTCTGTCTTTGTCTAGTTTCATGCAGCCCAGTAGGAGATGAAATGGTGATATAGCATCACTATGGTACCCCCATCAGCTTAGGGTCATAGTGGAAAGTCAGGTTTATTCACTGGTAAACTGCACTCCAAGGAACCGCCACCCCAGGGTGGGGTGGGGTTCATTAAAAGAATATATAGATTTTGGGGGTAAGACTGGAGGTTAGAGGAAACTTCAAAGAAGTAGGCTCCAAGCAAAACAAGGCTGTGGCTTAGGTGTGGGCTGCAGAGTGGGCCTGGGCTTCTGTTTCACCAGACACTACATACTGAAACAACTATGGAATACTGTGTCTAGAAACACTTCATCTAAAATTTTGCACGTGGGTTGGAAATTTAGGCTGCTTCCCTTCCTCACAGTGACTTGGAGCCTCCAAGGCAAAAGTGGGCTATTTCTGCTCTAAAAGTCAGAAAAGACAAACACATTCTCCCCTCAATTTCTGGAGGGAGCATGGCACCACTGACACCTTGATTTTGGCCCAGTGAAACTGATTTTGAATTTCAGGTCTTCAGAATTCAGAAATAAATTTGAGTGGTTTTAAGCTTTAAAAAAAAAAAAAAAGTGGTTCATATCATTCTTACTGATACAATTTCAAAGATTCTGGTAGTCTATGATTTAAGAGAGCAAAGCAATGATCAAATATGCAAATAAGAAAATAGTCTCTTGAAAAAAGGGGATCATTATGGCATTTTAGGGCATTTTAGAACTAGAGTCTGGGAGAAATAATCTATGCTGGTGACTGTACAGCTAGTTTCATTCCTGTTCTGTGTTATGTGAGCAGACTTTTACTTTCTCCCTCTGAGCTCATTTTTACTTTCTCAGCCACCATTTGTGAAGAAAAGTAGAAAGTACACAAGGTGGATGTGACTCTGAACCAGGGAGCTCCCGATCTGCAGCCAAATGCCACCCTAAGCCCCAACCCTTGTTTATAACATCCCTTAATTGATACCTTTTGACTTTGGGCACCACACCCAGGACTCCAGTAACTCAGTTTCTGCATGTCCAAGGAGTGGGCAGAACTTCAGTGTGGGTTGGATTGTGTCCCCAGGAAGATATGCTGACATCCTACCCCCAGTACCTGCAAATGTGACCTATTTAGAATTAGAGTTCTTGCAGCTGTAACTCAACAAAGTTAAGTCACACTAGGTTAAGGAAGGTAGGCCCTAATCCAGTACAACTAGTGTCCTTTCTAAGAAGAGGAGAGAGACACACATAAGGAAAAACAACATGTGAGGGGGAGGCAGAGACACAAGTGGCACATCCACAAGACAAGCAGAGCTAAGGATTGCTGGCAACCCCAGGAACTAGATGTGGCATGGAAGGATTCTTCCCTACATACATCCTTTGGAGGGGGTGTAGCCCTTTTAATGACTTGGTCTCAGACTTTTAGCTTCTAGAGCTGGTGCAGGACAAATTCTTGTTATGTTTAGCGACCCTAAGAAACTAATTCACCATCTGATTAGGTGGCATGGCCTCTTTTTCTATGAGATCCCTCTTCACTTGACTTCAGATCCTCCCTCCCCAGGCTTGGCAAGGACTCCAGCAGACAGAGATGCTTACTAGTGTAGATGGTAGAGACTTGGAAAGTTAGCCAGGCCTTCTCTCTTACCAAAAGAAACTGAGAACATCACCCAGAGCCGCACTGCTGCTCAGAACCTAGGCTGGAAGCCAGGGCCCATATCCCAGACTTGGGGCTGGAATCCTTTTCATTCTTTTTAGAGCAAGGGAAACTACGGGAAGTTATCTGGAAGATTTTGGAGAAGTTAACCTCCAAGGAAGAAACCCACTGAACTGAGAGGAAGCATCTCAGAAGAAAGGCTGCACTAAGAGCTGGGTGACGGCGCACAGTATGGTGAAATGAATGCAGGACCCAGGGCCAAACCCTAGTGAGCTCTGACAGTTGGGCAGGTAACTTAGCCTATTGCAAACTCAATTTATTTCTAAAGGAGCATGCTGACACCTGATTCACTGAGCTGTTGTAGGAATTAGGTGGGGAAGTTATACCAAGGTGTCAAAAAAATGTGCACACAATTTAAGAGACACTATGTATGCATTACTTTTCGAAGTTGAATTGAATTACAGTAGCAATGAATAGTATGATGTTTGCTCAAAAGATGGTATTACAAATGAATACTAGTGCCTCCATGCAACAGGCAGGACAGTCAGAGAAAAAGGTGGAAGCACGGTTGTCCTTTGTGGATGTCCTTTAAGGAGAGCCAGATCATTTTGAAGTGGTATTTGAAGTTTGAGAATGTTGTAGAAATACAACAACAACGGAGGCATGAGGCAACAGAACCTCCACCACGCTGACAACTGCATGCATTCCTGATACGTGAGATGCATGGTGCTGTGTGTGACTGCACAGGGAAGAGCTGGGAGGCCTCGTGGCAGCAAGGCCTACTGCTTCTGCTGTGGTGTGGGAACAGTTCGCAGGCTCACCGCAGAGTCCACCAAACAGTGTGCACGTGAGACTGGAGGTGGCCAGACAAGGACACAACGCATTCTGGAAACAGCGAAATGGAAAGTTTCATCCCAGGATTATTATGTGCACGGAGACATGAGAGCCACCTAGGGGAGAATTTACCAGGGCAATGGATGTGGTTGAGTTTCCCTCACGGTCTCCTGACTTAACACCCTTGCCTTCTACCTATGGGGGACCTTAAAGGATGTGGTGAACTGTGGAAAACTGGCTACACTGGTGGAACTCTGGGAAGAAACTGAAACGACACGCACAGCGATACAAGCGGACACTGCGATCGACTCGGATCAACGCTGCTCGAGCAGTAGTTTGCCATAATCAGAAGCGTCTGGGCATTGATGGTGACCACTTTGAGCACCTCTCATTTTTGTGGAAGTCAAATGTGTCTTGTGTTCATCTTTTGTTATGGGTATATATTGATCATTACAATTTTAATATGGTTTTTCCTGTTTTAAAGTGTGCATACATTTTTCTGGTACCCTCTGTCATTGCTATGTCCAGCAACATACCTGGCACACAGTATTGCTTCATCAAAAGTGAATTTCCATCTATTCCTCTTCCATATTCCTACAGACAAGTGAAAGTCATCAGTATGTTTCTACAGGAAGAGATCCTGTACTGGGGAGACCCAGTGCCCAGTCAGTACAGGGGAAGCAGTATAACAGGGCAGGGCAACCTCCAGCAAGGCCAGCAGCTTCCAGGCTGAGGCTGCCCTCCCTCTCGGATCCCTGCCTGACTCTCACACTGAAGCAGCAGCAGCATCTGGCTTTGCCTTCTGCTTCAGAAAAAAAGAGTCTCCT
>CAUYRH010153269.1:0-17077 GCA_963574655.1 Perodicticus potto | reverse complement strand
ATGAACCACTATGCCCAGCCAATTTTTTGAATTTTTTTGTAGAGATGGGTCTTGCTATGTTGCCCAGGCTGGTCTTGAGCTGCTGGCCTAAAGTCATCCTCCCTCCTTGGGCTCCCAAAGTGGTGGGATTATAGGCATGAGCCACCATGCTCCCAGCTGGATTTTTTTTTTTTTTTTTTGTAGAGACAGAGTCTCACTTTATCACCCTCGGTAGCGTGCTGTGGCGTCACACAGCTCACAGCAACCTCCAACTCCTGGGCTTAGGTGATTCTCTTGCCTCAGCCTCCCGAGTAGCTGGGACTACAGGCGCCCGCCACAACGCCCGGCTATTTTTTTGTTTTGCAGTTCGGCTGAGGCCAGGTTTGAACCCGCCACCTTCGGTATATGGGGCCAGCGCCCTACTGGATGAGCCACAGGTGCCATCCTCCCAGCTGGATTTTAATAAGATCCCTATGTTTCTGGTGGGCACATTGCAATGGGAGCGGTGCTGGCCTAGTTGTGCCCCATCCAGTCTTCCCAATCACTGCAAGCCCCTGCATTGCTTGGTGTCCTGGGCCTGGAGAGATGAAGAGGAGGTGCAGACAGAGCCGGTGAGGGTGGGGAGAGGGAGCAGGGCTTAAATTTCTGAGCCTCACTTTGCCATCTGTAAAGTGGGAGATGAAAGTACCAGCCCTCCTCAGAGTTGTTGTGAGGATTATAAACAAGATGACATAGATACAGTGCCCAGCCCTGTGTCTGACACAGTAGGTACTGCGTAGCTGGTAGTTCTCCGCTCACACGAGCCCAGCACACCATGTGGACAGCCATGCTAGCAAGAACTTTAGCCTGCCCTGATCTTGAGCATCAGGCCTGCAACACCTAGCTCAGGCAAGGACGTCTATCTCCAGAGAAGGAAACAAAAGCCAGAGAAGAAAGCAGGGCCCCTCAGTGGTATGAGTCTATAGGTATCAGTAATGTTGAAAGGTGAGCTCAACCAGGAGACCTCACCTACCAAAAACCAGCATGCTATCAAGAACCAGTCTACATGCTCAGGAGGCTGGGGCTCCTGGACTCAACCAGGAACTTTCTGTGTTGTCTTGGGCCTCACTTTCCCCACCTGTGACACAGAGAGGGTGGGATTCATTGCCTCCAAGGTCCCTCCTCACCCCTTTCTTCTCTGATTCTGCTCAGCGATGCCAGGAGCAGCTTTCGCTAAGCTGCATGCAGACTTCTCTCACTGGGAAAATTAATTCAGTCCTCAATGTTGCAGTCTATAAATTACTGGCCAATCTGTTTCAGAAATATTAAAGGAACATTTATAAATTGCCCCTTCCATTCAATGCTGAGAAATAAAGATCTTGGGGCCTTCAGATGTTTATCTCACTTAAAGCCACAGCACGAATCAATCTCCCCCAGCCTTCATGGGAGAGAACATCATTTCAGGAGGGGGGCGGTATATGTCAGGCTGACTCTCCCCTTCTGTTTCTCTATTCCTTGCTCTTGAGAACTCCTTTCCCAAAATTCAAACTGGAGACTTTTAGCAAAGAAAAGTGAGGGTGTGGGGATGGTGAGTCGGGGAGGAGGAGAGGTTGGTCGGAGGCAGGCAGCTGGGGTTGGGCAGACTCTCCTGACCAGCTCTTGCAGGGCAGAGGACAGTGGTGCTTCCTCAGGGAGGCTGAGAACAGGGCCGGAGAAGTTAAGCTGTCTTTTGCAGTAATGGATTTTGACAGCATAACAAGTTAATTCGTCACTGTTTTGCAACTTCTTTGAGAATGCATCGGTAAGCAGAGTCCCACAGGATACCTTGTAATCACTTGTAAACTCAAATTAGGTCTCCCAGTTAAATATTGTTGATATCAGGTACAGCTGGGCTCCTACCAGTGACTACAAATGTGATGCTTTCACCTTTTCTATTACATCAAGGACATGCTCTAGCTAGAGGTGATGCAAGCAGATGAAGGTCAAGTTACAGGTACCATCATTCCAAAGTGATTGCACTAATTGGAAACATCTTTATGGGAGGGACAGACAGGCAGACCACATCCTGTACCCCTTAAATACACACTTACCAATTACCTGCTTCTCCATTATTCTGATTATGTTTAAGCTCGTTGACATGTCATGATGAAAAATGAAACAAATAAGGATTAAAAAAGACTTGTGCAGGGCCCAGCTCCTTAAGTAGAATTAATACTTGAACTAAACCCCCTTTCAGCAGGGTCTTTCGCATACTTTATTACAACAGTTTTTATCAAGAACAGTTATTTTAATACCAGGCCATAAAGACAAAATCAGGTGGTAGCTTTATTTCCCAAGAGTTAAATATTAATTGGCACACAAAAGGAATAAAAAAATGACACGGGGAACAAATATTCTAGCTTCCTGCAAAGTGAAAAGAATTCTTTAATATTAGCATCTCCACGATAGGGTGCACACTGAGGCTTAATTAAACTGCACAATTACTCTGAGACTCTCTTCCTTCTTAGTGGCTTCAATGAGATGGGCGCACAGAGGGAAGCCGGGGCCACATCCCTGAAAGATGGGCTGACAGCTCTTGACAAAGCACTGCCTCCCAGCAGTATAACAGGGCAACTGCAATAAATGGGTAATATCAGAATATAGGCTGTGCGGAAGGCAAATGCAACTTTACCTAACAGCCCTAAAATGTTTTAACTACCATTTCAATCAAGCCTGGAAGTTTGAAATGTGGCACTAAACACACTTCTTCGAGAAGCTGTTTTCTTTCCACCCCCAGAACTAATAAATCCAAAAGGCCTACTTAGGCAAAGACAAGCCAGGAGCTGAGGAAGCAGTTTCAGGAAGGCATCTCTCCAAGGGATTGCGAGGTAGCGTTGGGCTGGGCCCAGAGCACCCCAATACCTGATGTCGGTCCAGATGTGGGTTCAGATTGCAGGGCTGGGACATCCTAGTTACACGCTTCCCCAAAATCCACCCTAAAAATTGCCTCTGGGAGCCCCGGCCACATCCTCTTTCTGCAAAAGGGAGGCTTCAGAGGTCACTTCATTCCATCCCCTCTCTCGGGGGTGGCTGTATTCTAAGGCACCCCCACCTCCTTCCAGGAAGGAGACGGAGATGGTGTTGCCTCCTCTGATGATACGCAAAGCTTTTATTCACCTGGTACACATCGTTATGTCTGTCCCAGTCATTAAAGGCTGAAGTATCTAGTTGGTAAAGAGTCACTGCCCCGAGCTTTTGAGTGTCTCGAGTCTCCCCACTCAAGGCCCCAGCCTCGCCAGCCCCTTCACTGGGAACTTCCCCTCTAGGACTCCCAACCACTCAGCTGTTAAAGGGTTAATTCTTGTCTCAGCTGTGGGGACCTGGGGGATGAGCGGGTGAGTGCCCCCTCATCACACTCTAGTGACCATGAGATATTTGGAACATCACCCCGAGTCACTTGACCCGGATCCATTTAGAAACCATGTGCCTAAGCCCTGTAACTCACATGGAGGACCATGGGAGGGTGTGGCTTGGTGGCACAGCCAGGGTGAACCCAGATCTGTGCTTTAACCTCCACCACTATCTTCTCCACGAGGAAGTCCTCCTCCAGCTCTAACTCAAGTCTTCGCTGCATTTTCTGCTCAGTCCTGCCAGCCTCATTAGAGCCCTGCTGACCCTCTCCCAGCCTCCAGCACTCCTGCAGAGGAAGGCAAGCCCCTGCTCAGCGGGTCCTCATTCTGCTAATTGGGTTTTAATGGTCCTGGGCAGAGGGGACAGGGGCTCATCAGTGCCATATTTGCCCTGTAGTCCAGGTGGGGACTTCCAGAAAAGCGGGGAGTGTGGCTTAATGAGCAACACCTGCAGCCCTCATTACCCACTCGCCTGATTCAGCAGAACCCCTCGCCACCCACCCCTGCCCAATTCCAGAGACAACATCCCTCCCCCTCCAGGTCCAGCAAAGCACTTGCTCCAGGTTCTTAGAGCACTAGGAACTGTGCAGGCTGGTGGCGGGGGCGGGAGAGCAGAGCCGCAGCGATTCCCATTTGTCAGTGCCAGGAGTCCCATGGTACCCGCCAATCCCCGACTTCCCGGCCCACTCTGAGTGCACCACAGAACCATCCTTCTAGAATAACGGTTCTCAACCTTCCTAATGCCACAATCTATTTTCATTGTTACAAAGGGGTTGTGCCCCACGGGTTGAGAACTGCTGTTCTAGGAGGAGCCAGGCTCTCAAGCAGGGAGCTAATGTGCTGATTTATTTACCTAATTATAGTAAAACAAACAAGTTGGAAAGGAAGGTGAACCTACTATCATGTTCAACAAGCAACCACACCTCCCTGGCCTGGGTGCTTGGGAAGTCTGGGCAGCAGGGGAAGACAGGCAAGTATCTGAGGGAGAACTGGGAAGGACTCGGTGTGTGGGGCACTGAATTGTGGCTGGGGGGGTAACTGAGGCACAAAGGATAAAGAGAGGGATGGAAGACAAAGAGATGGGGGCTGAGACAGAGAAAGAGGGAATAAGGGGCTAGAGGGTTGGGGAACGGAGTGGGGGACAGGGACAGGGTGGAAGGCAGAGAGATGCCAACAGAGAGACAGAGATACAGGCAAAAGTTGCTTGAGGAGCAGAAGCGGAAGGAAGAGGGGGGCAGGTGGTCAGAAGGAGATAGTAAACCCACTGTTCTTGCCACACCCTTGAGGCCCCCAACCCAATAGTCTCTTGCTTGCAGAGCCATCCTCAACATGCCTGCCTTCCAAACTGTCCTGTGCCCCTGCCTGACTCTCCGAGGTCCGGCCTCCATGCCTTGGCTGGTGTAGAAGCCTCCACCGGAAGAGTCTTCTCCTTTCCCTGGCAACTATTGAAAATTCCTTTCCACCCACTTCCAATGCCATATCCTCTGCAAAGTGTACCCTCCAGGGAAACGAGACCATTAAGACCCTCAGCCCACCCATCACTTTAGCCTTGGGTGTTGGTTACCTGAGTGGGCTGTCCCTCTAGACCAGTGGTTCTCAACCTATGGGTCATGACCCACAGGAACTGTATTAAAGGGCCACGGCATTAGGAAGGTTGAGAACCACTGCTCTAGACTGTGAGCCTGTAGGGCAGCTCACAGAGCTTACATTCTAGTAGGAAGAGACAGAGAACAAGTATAGTAATTATGTAGTAATTAAGTAGATTCTGTGTCATGGTGGAAGATGTCAAGTGTATGAAAAAACAGAAGGGAAGAGGGACTAGAAATACTGCAGGGCAGTAGAGTTGAAATTTCATGATTATGATTTCATGGAAGGCCCCCCTGAGAATATGACATCTGAGAAAAGACTTAAGGAAATGGAGTGTGGTGGCCAAACCCTCAGAGGGCCCCATGTTTATGTTCTGTGAATCCCCTCTCCTCTTGAATACAAGCTAGACGTGTAACTTGCTTCTAACTAACAGAATATGGCACAGATGATGGGCTATCCTATGTTATGTTATGATATATATAAGGCTCTATTTTGCTAGCATGCACTAGAAAGACTCTTCTCCCTTGGTGGCCAGAAGAAGAAAGCTGCCATGTTGTACAAAGGACTACGGAGAGGGCCATGTGGCAAAGATCTGTGGGCAGCCTCCAGGAATTGAGTGCAGCTCCTGACTGACACCCTGTAGGAGGAAGGGCCTAAGTCAATGGCTACAAAGAGATTGGATTCTGCCAATAACTGGTGGGAGCTTGGGAGCAAGTCTTCCCCAGTTGATTCTCTGATGAGACTGCAGCCCACTAACACTTTGGTTGCAATGAGATATGGAGCAGAGGACACAGTTAAGCCGCGTCCAAATTCCTGACCCACAGAAGCTATAAGCTAATAGGCGTGTGTTGTTTTATGCTACCAAATTTGTGGGAATTTGCTACGCTGCAAGGAAAGCTAATAAGGTGAGAGTGAACTGGGCAGAAACTTGGGGGGGAGATAATTGCAAGCAGAAGGCACAGCCAATGCAAAGGCTCCAAGGTGGGAAAGGAACCCACGGAAGTCAGAATAGCTAGAACAGGTGTGCAAAGGACCAACAGTAGGAGATGAAGTTCAGTGACATGACTGAGTGACAGGATTGAGTGACATGGGAGGTTGTTTTGGGTTTGTTTTTATTTTTGAGAGTGATAGATGTTTTTTGTTAAGGGATCCCTTTAAATTATGGAAAATAATGTTTTCAGATGTGAACTTTTAAAATGCTATCTATAAAAATTACTAGGTCAGGTATATATATTCAGAACAATTAAGATGTCACCTGAACCATAGTTAGAATGTTAAAAATGTATATATTCACTGCTGTGAAATTTCACTTTTATCCAAATGCTCACAAGTTATGCAACTTCAAACAAATGGCTTTGTGCCTAGACAAACTGATACTTTTATTTGGAAACACTCCAGGACACACTTGAAGCCTTAAATATTATTTCTAAGTGGCCCCTGGAGGCTTTGGAACAGAAGAGGTTTTGGAACATCGGACTCATGGTTTAAAGTCTATGCTGGCTGCTGGATGGAGAATAGGCTGGAGGGGACAAGGGTGGAAGCAGGGAGGCCAGATGGTAGGAGGCCACACTAGTCCCTGTGAGCGATGACAGTCCCTGCCAGTGGTCTCTCCCCACCAACCTGCCTTGGCTGGGTCTCTGGGATGGCCTGCAAAGACTGGGGAAAGTATACAGCCTGGCCCTCATTCATGGGCAGCAGGAACTCCAGACTCATGAGCACCTGCTGAGTGTGTGCAAGGCCTATCCTCACAGTTCCTCATTTTCAGCCTTTCTGCCTGGGTATTAGAACCCCAGGTAGGGCTTAGGGGAGACACCAAGTTATTTGCAGGGAGCCTTTCTGATTAAACCCCACACGTGGAGTATTCCTTAGTCTGCGAGCTTTCTACACTTGGGAGTTTGCCATTAAATTTGCATCAGTCGGATTAAAATCCATGGAGGAAAAGGATAGAGGGAATAAAACAAGTATTTCCTAAGAGCCCACTCTTTGTCAGGCACTGCTGGGAGCATGTATTTCTTAAGTGAAACATGAGATTGGGTGTGACTGTCCTCAATTTTTTTTTGTTAATAAGGAGTCAAGGCATAGGTTCAAGGTTGCACAGACACGGTCTATTCTGCAGCTGGGATGTAAACCCAGTCTGACTCCAAGGTTCAGAGCCTACCACCACACCTGCCACCTAGCACTTTGTTGAAATACCATGGCAAGATAATAAAACACTGTCTAAGCAACTCCAAATCTCATCAGATAACTCATTTTCCCCAGGTACCATAGTACCCACTACAATAGAATTCCAAGACAGTTAAGGAATTAGGACTGGCTTTTGAGAAAATAGGCATTTGTTCATTGATATATTTATATAGTTTTGTCAGCACTATTATTCCATTGTTTATAGATAGGATCTAGATGCCTTACTGTAAGCAGGATGTTGGGAGTCAGAGACTGCCACTCCTATGCCATCCTGGGAGCTTCTGGAGGAACTAGGTCTCCTCCTTCTAAGCCCCCTTCCTCCTGGACTATGCACTGGCCCTGCCTTCAAGCCCCTCTCCCCAGGCCCTTGTGTCCATCCAGGAGCTTTTAGAAGTACGGTCACAGCTGATGGAGGCAAGAGGGGAAGCAAAGGGGGAAGAAGGAGGGGATACACCCAGCCTTGGAGCACCACATACCATAGGAGCGTCTAATGTTTTGGGGCAATTTTCAGAAATAAGATTGAAAGATGAAATTGCACAGTACACAAAATAAGCTAGGAAATTATGGAATGTAAACGATGAATCTTTTTGTTCTGTGATGATGAAAAAATGGCTGAATTTATCCCCAGGAGCAAAATGAAAAACAAAAGGGAAAATAGCCCGCTGTCTCTCCGGCAGGCCTCCCATGTCAGGCCAGACGGCCCCCCACCCTGCCCCATTTTGGCATCCTTGGTTTTGCACCTTGGGATCTGAGAGCCCACTCACTGCACTGGGTCCACATGGTTGGGGGATTAGTTAACTCACTTCCAAGAGGTGTCTACCCCATGGAGCTGCAGTCCTCAGGCAGGTGGGGGGTGGGGGTGCCAAGGCGCCCTTGAAGTCCACTGGTCAGCAAACATTTCCCCATCTGAGAGGATACCGCCAAGTGCGGCTTAGTGGCCTCCCACTGCTCTTTGCATTATTGATTGCAATACCTGCTTAGAAGCTTGAAAATGAGATTTCCCCCCCCCCTATTGATTTTCTTGTCTCTTCCACTTGCCAAACACCAAGATATTCCCTGACTTTTCTCTGTTGAGGGCACTTGGAGAAGGTGGGGAGCAGTTGGGGCTCCCTCATCCTCATCTGAGAAGCCTGTGCAGCCTCTACCCAGGCCTCTGCTACAGAGGGGCTGGGCCTGGGAATTAGGAATATGCTTGCGGGTAGGAGAGCAGCTTGTCCTCGCACCCTGCAGAGGCACCCAAATTAACAGGATGTGAGGGCTGAAAAACTATTTCATCCATCTCCCATTTCTGAAGGATCCGAGTGGCCAGTGAACTTTAAGGGAAGGTGCTAGGCAGCTCTGTGGGGTTTGGCTTCAGCCTGAGAACTTTCCTGATGCTAGAAAGGGATGCCTGCCAAGTGAGGCTTCTGACAGCTTACAAACAAGATCACATGCGGGGTACCAAGGACATCTCTGAGAGCAGAAGCAGGGAGGAGAGAGGAGGCAGTGAGCTGCCAGGGACTTGGGGTCAGGGGACATGGACCTTGGGGTCCCAGCTCCAATACCAGAGTCCCCCAGTTGGTTGCTGACCCCCATCCTGTCCTCTCTAGGCCTACTCATTACCCACAAGCTGGGATTCATCTAAGGCAGTGTTTCTCTCATATTGTTGGAAGCCCAGGGGAAATCTACAGGAATTTTAAATTTTTATGGGCCTATTTCTGTGGTAATTTTAAAAACAACAAACATCAGCACTTTGTACAAAACCAGGATGACCAAGTATTAAGCTGCCCTGGCTGTCCCCTGCCCTGTGTCTATCGGGCTGGAGCCCCTCTTGGCTTTGCTATTGGCCTGCTCCCAAGTGGAGACCCTGCCCCCTATGTTTCCCAGTCTGAAACAGGGTCCTCGCACCAAGTTCCAATTACAGACTCTGCCCAGACCTCTAGTCCACCACGTGGTGGGGCCCTGCCATCTCCTCAAACTATTGTGTTCCCATTTCCCTGTAGGGGGTGTAAGATCAGGTGATACCTCACCCAGCAATGAGAAGGGAGTGGTGGGCCCTAGGAAGGGCAGACGCCACCTGACTGCCACCCCAAATTAGACTCCAGTTCTCTGTGTGTGAGGGTGGAGCAGTGGTCCAGATGGAGTCAGTCTCTCCATGGCCAGCTGGGCCACCTTGCTAGCTCTCTGGCCTCTAGTTTCCTCATCTGTAAAGTGGGGATAATGTTCATTCCTAACTCATAGGTTGGACGTGAGGACTAAATGAGTTAATACAGATAAAGTGCATAGGACAGTGTTTGGCACATCGTAAATATACAATGGAAATTATTAAATGATGGGGGAGTTGAACTAGATGGATCTGTAACACTTCACCCACTCTGATTAAATCTCAGAGCAAATTTTAGGTCTAATGTTTGAGTAAACCCCTGCACATTACTCCTGCCATAACTTCGCCCACAATCACCACCAACAGTAAAACACATTCATATCCACCTTCTACATCTGCCACCTCAGTGCCTCAACACAGCCCTGGAAAATAAACATTCACCTTTCCATTTTACAGAGAGAGAAACTGAGGCCCAGAATAATTGCAGTACCTGCCGGAGGCCTTCCGGCTGTCTTCGCATCACAGAGGGGGCCAGCTCTAGCTCTCCTCCATAGCCCCACGCTCTTTCTCCCCACCCCACAGCATCCTACCTGTGGCAGGTGGAAGCATATGGATCTGGTCAGCAGGGCCTGTAACACCTGAAGCCTGAGCAGCCCTTTTCCCGCAATCCAAGGCGTCTGCTACAGGAAGGATGTCATCAAATAGCCTTTTATGGTCCCATAACTGCTCTAACAAATGTCTCGCTAGCAGCAGTGGCTGGAAGCAGATTAATGTCTCCTTGGTCCTAACACTTCTTCAGCCCCCTTTGCCTGTCAGGTCATTACCGGCTGGTTTATAGTCATGAGGCCCTTTTCCAGTTCACTAAACGGTGCGCATGATAAAGAGACCACAGGGCTAAGCATTCCAAGCTCTTCTCTTCTGATGTCCCTGGCAGGGACATGGTCCTCAGGTGGCACTTACACACATGCCTTGCTTCGGGGGACTTGAAGGTATGTATGTTAGGAGCATGGGCTGTGGAGTAAAAATGCCAGTGCCACTGTGTGGCCTTAAGCAAAATGCTTTACGTTGCTGAGCCTCAGTTTTCTCATCAGTAAAATGGGAGTAATAACCATAGTTTCTAAGTGTTTTTGAGGATCAAGTAAGCCAGTTCATGGAAAGAACCTGGTAAACGGTTAGCAGTCAGCCAGAAGCAACTCTTATTACTATCATTATTCTTATAAACTGCAAGCCCCAACAGGGCAGGGACTCTGTCCTGTGTGCTGCCTGGCATATCATTGGCACCCAATAAATATATGTTTGATGAACAAATGAAGACTGGGATTTTCGAGCTGGATGGGCCTGTATAGATTTGTAGATTACAGGGTTTCTCTATGGTGGCACTACAGACATTTGAGGTGGGATGATTGGGCTAACTCTTTGTTGGGGAGGCTGTTCTGACATTGTAAGGTGCTTCAGTCCCAATGAAGAACAGTGCTGGCCTGCTCTTAAGATGCTCCTCACTCACAAATTCACTCATCAAACATCGGTACCCACCTACTCTGATGAGCCAGGCACTCAGCTGGTGCATCACCAGGGAGTGGCAGTCTGCTAGGTTATTGGGTGCTCTGGGGTCAGATAGTCTGGACTGAGTCCTGTTTCTCATGGCTACTTACCCTCCCTCAACCTCAGCTTCTGCATCTGTAAAATGGGAATGATAATAGTATCTGCTTAAAGATCACAAGTACAAATGTCTCTCACCATCCAAGTCTGTTTGGTCCTGAGCTCAGAAAGAGTTTAGAGGAAGATGTCATAGTAGCAATTTAAAACTTAACATGTGATTCTTTTCTGTTTCTAAATTTGGATACCAAGGGTTCAGATCATACTTGCTATGAGGTAAGGGATAAAAGATTTGCCATAAGGATTAAATGGGCAAACTAGCATTTCTAAACACTTTTGCAGAGGCGCTGTCTGTTTTCTATTTTTGTTTTTGAGACAGAGTCTCACTTTGTTGCCCTGGATAGAGTGCTATGGAGTCATAGCTCAAAAAACCTCAAACTCTTGGGCTTGAGAGATTCTCTTGCTCTCACTCAGCTTGGTTTCGAACTCCTGAGCTCAAGTAATTCACCCACTTTGGCCTCCCAGGGTGCTAGGATTATAGGCATGAGCCACCGCGCCCAGCCCAGAGCCATTGTCTAAACACTTTGCATATAACACCTTATCCAATCCACACAGCAACACTGTGAGGAAGACGCTGTAATTATCTCAATGTTAGAGAAGAAGAAATCAAGGCCAGAGAGGTTTATATAACTACTCCAACGTCCCACACCTGGGAAAACGCTGAAACCAGGAGAGGACCATTCTGCCTCCAGAACATGCACTCTTAACCTTCATAAGGTCAGAGTTCAACCCAGGCTGATGTTGCTATTATCATTAATTAGAATATTAACCTAGCTGGTAAAAAGGTTTGGTGACCCCATCTTTAAGACATTTAATATTTTTCATGGGGAGAAAAACTTCGGGGCAAAAAATGCTATTGTTCAAAGATAGGGATTGGCAAAGTTTTTCTGTAAAGGGTCAGATAATAAATATTTTATGTCTTTTGGGCAAGCCAGTCCCTGTGGCCACTGCTCACCTCTGCTGTTGCAATGAGAGAGCAGGCAAAGACAATAAACAGGCAGTTGTGTTCCAATAAAACTTTATTTACAAAAGCAGGCAGGGGAATAGACTTGGCACACGGGCCTTAGTTTGTTGACTCCCTTCCTAAAAGAATTGCTTTTTGTTAGAAAGAATGCCTGGGCTCCTCTATGCGGTTCCTCCAGCCCAGGGGGAAACCACTGCCCAAGTGCCCAGGGGAAAAGACCCAGCAGTCTGAGGAGGACATTCTTGGAAAAACCAGATGGAAAGGGACTCATCTGGGCTCTGGGGCTGTGGTCAACTCATTCGGGGGTTGGCCCAGAGGCTGCCCCCACAGGCAGTGAGGTCTTGAGAAGCCCAGTTTAGCAACTGTCCTCAGATTACTGGGTTTACAAACAGAGCCTGGGAGCAGTGGGCACTGTCCAGCTCGGCAGCCCCTTTAATCAGAGCTTGTGGTGAGCAGCCAGAGAGCCAGGCACTTCCAAGGCACATCTGACCTGGACGTTACCTGCCCCAGTACAGCATGTTTGTGACCGGCCTGAACTGCTGGAACCCGCACCCAAGCTAGTGTCTGACACGACACCAGCCCCACTGTGGAGGAAAGGGGGAACACCAGGCTTTACAGGATTACCACCGAGAAGCGGACTTGAGGCTCGGCAATTGTCGGCTGAGAGCTTTGTAACCCTTTACTCCACTAGAGGCTAGCTCTCGTGGTGGGGATATTGTTGAAGAGCACCACTTACTGAGCTCCTGCAAAGCTAAATAGATAATTCCAGGCTAAGGTGAACACCATCTTACACGGTGTGCTCTTTCAAATTAATCTGCCTCTCCCTAGGAGCTGTGAGGCCTTGACAACTTTACCGCTCAGTTCCTTCCTCAGTGGAATGAGAATCATTTGCAAGGCTGGCGGGAGGATTAAACGAGACCACTGTCTGTGAGCGCCCACCCCACAGCTCACCATACTGAGTGATTAGAAATAGTCCATCCCTTTCCCTAGATTTCAGTGTGGTCCGGAAAGTTGTAGGAACCAAAGGTCCTAGAAAGATTTTGAGATGAAAAATACAGAATTGGGGAGACAAATGATGCATTAGCTCAATCTCCCCACTCCTGAAGAACTAGGGAAAGATGCTCCATTTCGGCTGGGGCACATCTTAGTATGGTTTCATGACCACGCTGTCCCACAGTCTTCATTCTATGCTGCACCTGTTTTGTGCCCAACACTGTATGGGCAGAAAGGGCAAGATAGAATCTACCTTACAGAATTGTCCTGTCTGTCCCCACCCCGTCCTGCCTTGCACACAGGTGTCGGATAGCACCTACGACCTCTTTAGGCTCTGATGTACTTGTCTCTCTACTAGACCCTGCGTTTCATGAAGAAAGGGGCTGTCTGTTTCTACTGAGAGACCCAGAGCTTATACTCCAATAGTCTCCACAGTGGGACACCGTGCCAGTCCGTGACATCATCAGCCAATCAGCTTCTGAGCTGCATGAGAGCCACTGCATTTCTTGGTTGTTCTCTGGAGCCTGTGGCCGTGACCCTTGTCGAGAGAAGTTTAGTGCTGAAAGCAAACGCAGAGAAGCTTGATCTGCTAATCTTTATGTGCTAAGCAAAGCGTATTGACTTGGGAAAGAGGGGTGCCCATTTCAAGGGCAGACCTGGGTGTGCAGTGTGTGCTCTCCCCAGAGAGGCCCTGAAGGGGCATCAGGGGATCTGTCCTACCACCCAGGACTCTGGTTCCCGGTCAGGGCTGTGACCCAGAACAGGAGACGCGCAATGCAGAGGGGAGGCCTCAGTGATTTCCTTTGGCAGCAGCAACAGCAGGGAAAAAAACAATCCACACCACTCTTCTGCTGCCAATTCTTAAAAGAAACTGGTTTAAACTCTGCATTCCCTCTGCCTACAGTTCTTCTGCTGATGAGGAATCCGTGTCATCAGTGTTTCTCCAACCCAAGAAACAACTCTGTTCAGTTCAGTTATGAATAGGACAAGAGCCCACCAGGACTGGTGCCTGGCGGGATAAATGTGCCCTGCTGGTGCTCTGCTATCCCGGAGCCCTGAGCGGCTCATCAAGCCTGGAAGGGACCCGCACCTTCTCTGAATTTTCTGCACGATGTCTTCGTCCCCAGCCACCTGCCCTTGGCTCCTTCCATGGTGTGCAAAGGTTTGTGGGAGCAGAAAGTTGCTCCTCCATTTATTAATTGCCTATAGTGCCTAGCTTACTAATTCTCTCCCGTGCCTAAAATAAATTTTGTTCTGTTAAGTCAAAACCAGACCAAGAATTCAGGTTGACCAATCACCATTCCCTTTAGTTTTTGGCATGGCTGGCTCCTCCTCAGCTCAAAATGTCCCTTCCCCTTGGGGACCTTTCCTGACCACCCCATCCCACTCACTCTACCCTGTCCTAGCACTTATCACCATTTGAAATGACTGTGTTTGTTCACCTGCTTGTTAACTGTTTTTATTGCTAACGGGTGCTATTCCTCACAGTGTGCACCTTCCCTGTCCTGTTTGCTGCTGTGTCCCCAGCACCCACAATAGGCACACAGTAGGTGTCCAATACAAATTTACTAAATAAGCAAGTGAGTGAATATATGAATGCAATCAGTGCTGTATCCACTTTACCTGAGCCTTCTCCCTGCTGGAAAACTTTAGGAAGGTTCTCTCTGCTGAGCTTTGCAGAGTTTCTATAACTATCATCTTTAGGGCCTTGTGCAAGCTGCAGCGTCAAGCCCTGGCTCGCCCCGCAGGAGCACCAGAACTCATCTTCCTGACTTGCTTTCACCCCGCTGTCTCCAGATCCCCCATCTCTCCCTTGCCATATCAGACCTTTGATTTAAGGTGGCAACTTTTCCAAGGGAACAGCAGAACCTTAATAAGAAATCGGCCAGGGCTGATGGATGGCAGATAGTTGGCACCAGCCTCAAAGTCGGAAGGAGTTATTTTAAACTATTCAGATTTACTAGGAGGGAAAAAGTCAGAGGACAATTGAGGGGCTGGTTTCCTGGCAAGACATGTGGCCATGTCGCTGAGTAATCTAAGACAGACACTTTCTGTGCAGTGCACCCCACCTCCACTCTGCCACCCTAAGATAGATGGCGAGGCCTCTGGCATGAGAACTTTATTGGGAGCTGATCAAATAAATGTGAAAGCTGGGATTTGAGCAGAATCATGTTCCACTTCTCCCCTGCTGGGGCCCTTATCTAAGGATGGGCAGTGGAATGGGCTATCCCTGAGAGGCTATGTCCCTTCTTTGGCAGGCAGGCTGTCTTTAATCTCCTGTAGCCTCTGGGAACCA
This sequence comes from Perodicticus potto, assembly GCA_963574655.1. Lineage (NCBI taxonomy): Eukaryota > Metazoa > Chordata > Mammalia > Primates > Lorisidae > Perodicticus > Perodicticus potto. The sequence continues at coordinate 1,967 of CAUYRH010153269.1, read as the reverse complement.
GCTCTCCTAAGCTTCCATGATGAATTAGACCTTCCTCTCCGTTCCATTTATCTTATCTCCTCCTGGGCACTGCTGTCTAGGGAGCGTTTAGCCATCTTAGCTGTTTAGAGGCCTGAGCTGTCTCTTCTTTCCCAGGCAGACCTGGAGCTCTCTGGAGCTCAAGGTTCCTCTCCTTTCCAGGGTCTCTAGCCAATCAATCTCTGTCCATCCTTCAAGACCCATCTCAGTCCTCACCTTTTCCAGGGAGACTTCCCTGATTCCCCAGGGAGACAGACTCAGGTTCTGAAGTTGGGTTCCTCTTTGTGACATGAACGTTCATCTGCTTTTTATGGCAGAGATGGGTGAACAGGCTAAGGCCTTGCCAAGCTCCAAATTTTCTCTTGTAATAGTCTCTACACCTTTCTGCCCATCCTGCACCTTACACCTGCCACTGTCAGACACAGAGTGGGTGCTCAAGAAATATTTGTTGAAGTGCGTTGAATGAGCCCCTGAGTTTAGTACAAACTAACACATGAGCTGGGGTGCTGGACAGGTGGACAAAGAGGTGACAAAGGCCTTTTCTTTTGTATATGGAATATTTCAGGTAAACTGTAAAACTTAGAGACCAGTAAAACATAGTGTATCCAACAAACAGATCTTGATACTCTCTATTTTTGCTATAGATGCTTTTTATTTTAGATGAAAAACTAAAAAAAAAACCCAAACCTAGAAACAAACAAACCAACAAACTACACAATCGAAACTCCTTGTGAATCCCTCCCTATCCATCCTCTTCCTCCCCAAGGGTAACCCAAGCTTGACTTTAGTTTAGCGTTGATTCATTCTGTGTCTGTGTTTACACGTTTAATACATATGAATGGATCAATAAATAACATGTTCATTATTTTACATGCTTTTAAACTTACATAAATGATACCATATGGTATGTGTGCAGCCCTCTGCAACCTGCTCTTTTCACTCAATATGATATATTTGAGATTCACCCAAGTAGACAGTGACCAGTTCATTCATTTTAACTCTGTGGAGATTCTATTGTATGAATATATTACAATTTATCCATTTCCCTCTGCAGGGACGTGCAGCTTTTCACCATTACAGATGATAATGCAGGCTTCTACATGTTCTAAGGAGGGAGGTTCTTTGGAGCAGAGTTTTTCAAACAGCAGGTTGTAACCCAGAAGTCATGAAATCAATACAATATGACACAACTACCATTTTAAAAAATAAAATACAAGAGATGCAAAAATATCAGTGTGCATAAATGTGTGTTCTGGGACATGGCATGAAATGTATTTGTGAATCTAGGTTGTGGTAGACAAAAGGTTTGAGTTGCATGGTGTTACGAGTTGGGTATTATCTTCAGCTTTTTTTAGAGTTAGAATTAGCAAATTGCTCCCGAAAATACTCCCAAAATTGAGAGCTCCCTAAAATGGTACTGCCACTCAATCTCATCAGTATCATATGAGATAATCCATTTGCCTGTAATCTAACAGTTGGTATGATCAGAACTTAATTTTCCCCAATCTGTAGACTGTGGTACTTTAGTTTTAATTTTCATATCCTGATTACCAATGAGATGAGCATCTTTTCACATACTTATTGCCCATCAAAATATCCTTTTTAAGTGTGTGTTAATATTCTTGAATTGAGGCTCGGCGCCTGTGGCTCAACGGGCTAAGGCGCCAGCCATGTACACCTGAGCTGGCGGGTTCGAATCCAGCCCGGGCCCGCCAAACAACAATGACGGCTGCAACCAAAAAACAAATGGCCAGGCGTTGTGGCGGGTGCCTGTGGTCCCAGCTACTTGGGAGGCAGAGGCAGGAGATTCGCTTGAGCCCAGAATTGGAGGTTGCTGTGAGCTGTGATGCCATGGCACTCTATCCAGGGCAACAGCTTGAGGCTCTGTCTCAAAAAAAAAAAAAAAATTCTTGAATTGAGTTCATCTTTATTGATTTGTAGGATTAAAA
>CAUYRH010153267.1:0-13439 GCA_963574655.1 Perodicticus potto | reverse complement strand
AGACAGGGCCCTACTCAGGTGGTAACACTTCCACGGAGACAGGGCCCTACTCAGGTGGTAACACTTCCACGGAGACAGGGCCCTACTCAGGTGGTAACACTTCCACGGAGACAGGGCCCTACTCAGATGGCAACATTTCCACCGATGACTCTTAGGACCTCGAGAAAGTCATTTTGGGGTTCATTTCAAAATGGGTAAAAAAAAATTAGAGTTACAAGTTCTCTAAAGTAATTGCTATTAGTAAAGGGAGTTCAGGGGCCTATGATTAGAAATAAACCTTTCTAAAATATAATGTACTGGGGAAAAGGCTACCTTGGTCATTGGCAAGTGTTATACTAAAAATCTTGTTTTTATAGACAAATCTTGTATATGTTATAGGTCATGAAGACCTCAGGAACAGAGGCACATAAAATATCTCTGCTGGTATCTGTTGATTGTGTCATCAAATTATAGTTATTACAAATAGTATTGTAGTTTATTAAGCAGAGCATCCTTTGACCTTACTACCTATCTGTCAAAATTTCTTTATCATCATTGGCTATTTTCTATTGTGATTCTAATTAGTATTAAATGGAGTGGGCTTGGGAAGTATTTTTACTTTTAGAACGTTTAATAAACAAAGAAAATACTCAGATCGATTTTGTGTATGAAGTTTTGTCCTATGTGCTACATCCACCATAAAAGCAGAACTAAAAACAGAGCATTCCCTCATGTGTTCTGAACTTTCTGGGAAGTTTATAAATTAGAATAGTAAAATGTATGAAAACTTTTACACTTTTATGATGAATAAAAGGTATGAGGTGCTTAACAATGTCACTGAACTATAAAAAGTTACTTGTGCTCAATTGCTGTTCGTTTATGAAGTCTTTGTTTTTGTAGAGAATTAATTGGCTATACAGGGGTACGAGCATTATATTTCCAGTATTTGTCCATTGAGAACATCTATGGCCAAATCTCTCTTTAATTACAAAACGTCTTATTTACCATTCATCATGAAATATTAAAGGTCTGGCAGAAATGCCTCAGTCTTGTCCCCGAGAAGAAGAATTAGGCTTAAAAGTCTTACATGACTAAGAGCTTGAGGGAAAAAACCTGGAGAAATTAGCCATTGAGCTGTCTTGTGTTCCTTAACGCAGTTAAGATATTAAATGCCAAACAGCTTTTAAGGCGTATTATGTACCCAAAAGCCGGGTCAGCTGTTTACTAACTACAAATCATTCATTTTAAGCATATGTATGTCACAAATCAATCATTCCCAGAATTCACGGAGATCGTCACTTTATATTTTGCCTACATCATCTGAACAGCAAATTTTTGCCTTATCCATTTTATTCATCATAAATTAATATCATATATATGTTAACTCATCATGTGTGCACATTTACATTGGTATAAAATTTAGTTATTTAGAAGAAAACATATGCGAAACATTTTTACATATAATGTTAATATCAAAGTGTACTCTTCGTGGTTGTTTTCTGAAGTCTAATACAGTAATTGGTACTTAGTAATATAGTAAGGTGATATATCATTTCTAGAGGAATGGCATTGAGGAGGGAGGTAGGGAGGGAAGGATGGAGAAAGGAAGGTGAGTGGATGGTAGTTAGACGGATGGATGAATTTGGAAGAAAGGAAGAATTTGGGTGGGAAGAACATTTGTGATTTTCAGTGGGAAAAGCAAAGATTTTGAGTGAGAAATATCTGAATGTGAGCATGGATCTTTTTTTAGTTGTGCAACCCTAGCCTGAGATTTATACCTGTTTTAAAAAAAAATGAAGATGGTAATAGTGCTCTCATGTGTTTTGATAACTAAACCAAATAATGCATGGAAAAATGCTCACTTTCACAATACCTGAACTGTAATAGGTGCTCCATAAATGTCGGTTTCTCCTTTTTTGCACAGCTTGGCCTGATTTTACCTTAACACAGGTTTTTCAGTATTTTCAAGTTACAGTTGAACAGATGATTTGAAGGTGGGGAATGACAGAGTTCCAACTCTGAGCACAGCTCCCTCCCGTGCTGCTTCGTTTGGGAGTTTGCCACTAAGCAGGCGCCTTTTTTAACCTCCCGAATGAGCTCATCTTTAGAGAAAGTTTCCTGCCTGTACTCTACTTTATTGTACTAGTAGGCAATATTGATTTGCAAAGCCAGGTGAACTAGCCCCTGGGGCACACAGCAGTGCTATCTAAAGAGTAGACTGTAATGTAAATAATCACAGGAAGGGAAGCTAAATAATTATTTACGTGTGTGGGCATTATGCTAAATCTTTAAGTAGTATATGAATTTTAAAAATTAAAATTTTGTATTCCTTATCTGAACAAAGAGAGAATTAAAACATAACCATACTTGTGAGGGATGAAAAACTAAGTGTGGCAATTGAAAAAGAGAAGATTATTCTTTTTTGACAAGAGAAAAGGAGAAGAGAATGCCTGGCATGAAGAGCCAAGTAGAGTCCCTTGACATAGCAAAAGAAAGGAAGGGTGTAGTATCACTGACCTTATGGAGTAAAAAAAAACATAGATGACTGAAAACAGGAAAAGATTAATTAAACTGGACTAGCTGGGACAGGGTTCACAGGGGGAGAGAAGGAATACTGATTACTATTTCTAATACTTAAAAAAAAAAGAATACTGAGCAATAATTACCCAATTATAACTAAGCCGTGTTTTCCTGAAACAGAACTCTTTTCTTTAAAATTATGAGTATTTTCTTTTCCTGTCTAACATACAAAGTCTTAGCTTAAAAATAAAAATGACTTTATGCTTATAGGAAATAATACATTAGATACACGGAATTCAGTGGCTTCTGTAGTTTTTTTAATTTTTATGTGGGTGTCAAATCTGCTGTGAGAATATAACAACTTTTATTATGCTTAAGGTACATTTGGCATAGCATGAGATAATATATATTTTGCATTATTTAGGAAGTTTTAATATTTATGAAAAGTAAACGTTACATATGATTACCCTTTTCATAAATTTGAAACAAGAATGTGAATCGACGTTTGGCTTTATGTAATTTCCCAGTACACAGAGCATTTTTCAGAGCCCAGTGTGTATGGAGGGCTGCAATTTCAAAAATATTGGACAGCATGTTTTAGGATGAAAGGCACAATGAAGTGAAATAAGGTCAGGATATACATTTGAGAGAATTTCATGGAGATTTTTCTTACTGTTGGTTTATTAGATAACCACTTAATAAAAAACATAATTTTATTTATTTAGAAAATTGTTGTAAGACTTTGCTAGGTTCATTATATTAAGCCAAGTTGGATTTAAAATACCAGGAGTCCTAATTTCTTTAAGGTCATTTTTGTAGCAGCCTACAAGTATAGCTGACCACGTCTCTGTAGCCCAACCCCAAAACATAAGCGCTTTCTTTCCTTCTCTTCTTAACATTCACCCTTATTCTCGGGGGGACTAGCTGAGGCTTCATACTACAATCTTCTTGAATGCCCATTGGTCCTTTAATTCAAAAGATATTTATTATTGCAGATACTGGTATTAAGCAATGAACCTGATAGAGGAGAGCTCAGGCTTCACAGAACTTCCTATATCCTGATGAAAGGTAAATAACCATGTTAAAAAGTGAGTTTGTGATAAGCACTATAATCATGTTACGGCAAGTGACAAAATAATTTGTTAGTTTCTGAGACAGGTCACTCTACCCTAAGATAAAGCTTGGCTAACTATGTCATGCCAAAGTCTTTATCAAGCGTAAACAGTTTGCTATTTTAGGTAAATATGAAGACTTGGATTATAAGCCGTGAAAGCCACGGGAAGCCACGAAAGCCAGAGAGCCATGCTTTCCACCAGAAAGCATAGAGTCCTTGCTGGAATACTTATAAGCAGATCTGCTATACACATTTTATTAAAAAATAAAAAAATCTCCAAATTGAAACCAAACCTACTTGGTATGCAGTGGTCTCTATTAAGGATACTTAAACATTCATATATAACTGCAGAATGTTACTGCTTGAAAACAATGAGGATCCCTCATATAGTACATAGTAACTTGACTTTCTCTTCAAAAGAGTTCCCTCATAACTCTGTGAACAATGACCCAAAAGCTTTTGCAGCATTACATCACTTGATATAAAAAGGGAACCTGATTCAAAGTGGAAAAAGGAACAGATGGCAAAGCGTGTTCTACACACACATATAAGGGTTTTTCTTTTGCTTTTTCTTTCTTTTTGCCAGGGAAACTGCGTCTCCTTTTAATCCAGTTCAGTATGTTCTAAAGCAGCTACTATTTCTGAAAGCATTCAACATGCAGGGCCAGTTTCTAAGTATGGAGCCACAAGAGGCAGGAAGAAAATGATGTGTGTTAAATGTCCCGGGAAAATGAGGAGGCTGCACTAGATGGTTGCAAAGATCCCTTCCAGCCCTAACGCTCCGCGCCTCCTTTTTCTGCAAACACCACATAGAAGTGGTAACAGAATCCATTCCGACTCCCAGTTGACATCACTGCTTTTTTCCCCTAAGGTTTCACTTTTCTCATTGCTGTTACGCCACCTACATATTAAGCATTTCACCTTTTTTTCTCAGCCCTCATCTTTATCCACTTCGAGGACTGCAGGTCTCTTGTGCATGTGAACGAACCTACTCTGCTCACGTGACATCGACTCCCTAATCACTCAAATGGTTTACAGTTCAAGGCATCCTAATCTTGAATAATCATCCTACCACCACAGCCTGCTTTCTCTGCTCCCTGAGTTTTATAAGATTCAGATGTATCTGGGAGGCTTACCGTATGAGTTAACATACGTTGTTTGCAATTTAGTGAAAGAAATACCTGAGAATAGGATTTACTTGGGGGAAGGGTGACGATTGCTGGCCAACATTTGTTTCCTGAATGGAGATATTGGGGTAAGAGGGTTGAATACAATAATTGAAGGTTATGGGAAGTATTTTACTTTTCTTTATGAATGCTGATGGTCCTAGATCTTACTTTTCTGTAGATTTTTTTCCTCGCCAGTTTCCAGGCTGGTTGTCAGTAATGTGCATTAATGAAATCAGGAGTATAAAAGACGGGAACCAGTCAATGGAAGAGTCAGGATTCAAGATATGGCATGAAATTTGAAACCAAAATAAATACAAATGTAAAGGCATAAAACAACAACAACAACACTAGAATAAACGCAAATGGCGTGTGTGGGTGGTGGGGTTAGTTCAAAAGCAAAGGTGAAAGATTATATAAGAAGCTAGGATCCAGGATTTATGCAAAAATCAAAGGTCACTGTGAAGTATGAGCATAAACCAGGTAAGGGACCCATGAGCAGACTGGAGGTGGTGGAGACTAGACAACACTGAGCACTTATGGGCCACAACGGAAAGTTGTAAGAATTGAGGAGGAAAAGGGCAGCAAGTCAGAACAAGGAATACAAAAGACATGAGGCCCGAGGTTAAGGCGAGGGGTAAAACAATGCAGAAGGTCAAGAAACGAGTCCACACCAGCTGTTAGAAAACAAGGTGTTGGAAAGGTGGAAAACCTGCTGCATGTTTTCTCCTTGCAGCAGAAGATAGATGGCTGGATTCAAGACCAGAGCTAGCACACAACCCAGAGGCTGCAAATACTTGCTTAGGAAACAGGAATGTTTATTTTATTGTAATGGGAATTATCAGAAAACAGGGTTACTTGGCAATCCTGCTGGGAAGATATGAAAATAAGTAAGATAAGGTGGGTAGTGAGAAGCAACTAATATTTCTGGGCAAGGCTTTTTAACTATGCCTGCAATAATTTCAAGAAATTAGTAGTAATCTTTGGTAGGGAGTCAAAACAAGATTTTGGCAGGGGTACAAATGTGGGCGTCAACGGTAGTGAAAAAATATAAAAGGTATGTAGGCAGCATTGAAATCAAAGTCCAGAAATGCTAAATGTCAAACATAAGGAGGTATTTTCCTCGGTTTCATTTTATAGAATGTGATTTTCTCCGAAAAATTTTATTTCCTCAAAATAATAAAATTATGTAAATAATGGTAATAGAGATCCAGCAATCATTGCATGTCTAATAAAGGCCATGTATGTTAAATTCCGTTAGAGGCACTATCATACAAATATTATATATATAAATAATAATTTATAACTACATACATACATTTCTATAAGAGGCTGGGCATTGTGTCTAAGCCTGTAATCCTTACTTTGGGAGGCCTCCTGATTGAGGCCAGGAGTTGGAGACCAGCCTGAGCAAAAGCAAGATGCCATCTCTACAAAAAGTAGGGACATTGGTGTAGTGCCAGCTGTTTGGAAGGCTGAGGGATGAGAATCATTGAGCCCAAGAGCAGGAGATTACAGTGCGCTATTACAAGGGTACTACACCCCAGCTCAGGCAACAGGTGAGACCCTGTCTCAAAAATTTTTCTTCACAAGAACCTTGTAACACAGTTGCTATTATTATCCTGATTTTATAGATGAGGAAACTGAGATACAGAGAGATTAAGATATGAGCCCAGGTTCACGTATTTATTACAGGTTTGGAACAGGGATTCACACACAATTGTCCCTTGGCCATAGTCACAATTTCAGACATTGTAAATTTATGCTCTGACAAATGGACCTTATGTAGGCTGCAAAATTCAAACATACGTGAGCTGTTTTCCTAAAGATCATTCCTTATAGAACAAGGTAACCAAATATATCTAAGTAGGAAAACACTCAGAGTAGCAAAATGTCCATGGTATTTAAAATCGAATTAACAATTATTGTATATATTTGATTTGTTACCAATAAATGATTTTAGCGCAGATGTCTATCATTGTTCTTTATAGAGTGTGTAAAAAAAAAAAAAACTTTCATATGACAGGTATAGTGGGTGTTTTGAGACTAGCAGATTCTTATGGTATTTCTATTTTAGAACAAAGAAACCATTTGGATGAACTAACTTGTCTTTACTGTAGAAATATTATCCCAGAATAACAGCATGTACTTGTTCATCTTCATTAATTGAGTGGGGAATATTAATCGCTCTCTGAATGCAATCATCCATCATGTAATTTCAGATAAATGGTGCACGTTGGATTGAATATATTTTTCTCTGAAACAAATGGACGCGCAGTTGTAAGTAAATAATATCTATATTTAGGTACACCTTGTTTTCTGAGAAATGCTGAAGCATCCAAAAGCAACTTTTGGTATAGTTTCACATTTTTCATTTTGATTTTCAGATTGCCACGTATTTAAAAAATACCAACTTAAAGAATGTTGAAACAATATTGTAAAGGTGAAATATTTTATAATATTGGTCTAAAATGCCCATATTTTTCCAAATCCTGAAACATGTTTAAGTGCCCTGGCTGTAATGTAATAGTTTCTCAATTTCCTCAGTAAAGTATAAAAAATTTATCCAAGATAAAATTTAAAATCTAAAGATATAATTTTGTCTAGCAACACCTTATGATTTCTATGGAAAACTAAGGAAATACACAAAACAAAATATAATATAAAAATGATCACTGAGGCATGTACTTAAGCATATTTATCTGTAATCACTAATGAAGTCATCTAGAAAAGCCATTTCATGATGTTCATTGGTAATATTTACAAATTAGTTGATCAGTAGAAAAATCCAGCTGTTGGAATACTTTTCTATGATATATCGAACTAAAGGCAGGTATTATTTTGTAATCTAATATACAATGCTTCACATTTTTAAATTTATCAATACATTAATACTAAAAGGACATCTTTCTTGAATTTAGAAACAAAGAGAACCATTGATAGATTTATATTGTTTTAATTTAATAATTTCCCAATATTAACATGTCATATAATATATGATAGAAAATAAAAAACAATTAACTTGGGATATGATACAATTCTGATTCCTGCAGAATAAATGAAGCTAGCTACTTTGAGAAATCATTAGATGAAAATAAATATTTCTTGTACAACAGCACAGACTAGTGGTTATGCTTCCATTGCAAATGTGTGCTTTATTCTGTGGCATGAAGTAGCCATATGTATGCATAGCGAAATTGTATTAAATAAGCTGTATATTTAAATAATGATTATAATATAATATAGCTTTTTAGAACTCAAGAGTACATTAGTTGACTATTTTATTAGCACTATTTTGCATTTACTCCATAATACCCAGAAATTATTTTCAAAATGATGGATGAAAAATATACACACAGATGCTATGGCAGATAATGCATATAAAGAATTTTTTGTTTTTAAGATGGATATTCTTGAAATCTATATTATTGTTTAAAAATTGAACTATAATTAATCCTTTACAATCAAACCTATTTTTCATTCAGAATAAATACAGATACAGATAATATTATAGCCACTTGTTATAGATGCCAACTTCTTGTTTCAAGATTCTCACTTTGTATGGATTCACTCTTTTTGGTGCTTTTCTAATATTTAAGCATCGTTTTCCCCATTTTTATTGTTTTCTAGTTGTTAAAATATTTTCCCGAATGATGCTTTTTTACTTAAACTTCTGGACAAATTTGTCTGCAAAAAACAAAAAACAAAACAAAAAAATACTACCTGGGCCAAAGAAGAGTTAATATGTATAGAAGAAAAGGATGAACAACTTAGTTCAAAGATGAAGGTCAGACCTCATTTTTGCCTCAAAAACTTGAATAAATGAATAAAAGTTCATTCCCAAGATACATAACAAGACCTTCTTGCGTTAACTATACCCACACTCTGGAGCTCAAAGAGAGTAGTTTTCAGAGTCTTCATTATGCAATAGATTTATTTCATTATTAATTGATTGTTAATGAAGTGACTCACAGTTAATAGTAAAAGGGAGAAAAATTACTAAATAGCCCCCAAATAATTAGTGTAATGGGTAAGAAGCCAAGGATATTTAAATGTGTTTGATTCTCATAAAGGAAAAATCAGTCCCATAATTTCTGAAACGCTTATGTTGGTCTGTCACTTACAACGATAATTTTAATTTGGATTCTAGTCCTAGATTTATTACTGCGTCTACTGTTCTGAGAATATTTGACCATCTCCCTGGGTTTTAATTTCCTAATCAGTATATTTGGTACAGTTTCAATGAGCTAATAGTGTTCTCTTGATGACTAAATGTGTTAATGTGTAAGGATGCGTAGAACACAATGAAAGCAAATTATTTGATTATTCTAAGAGATAGATTCTCAGTCTGTATATGTGGCTATTTTTTTTTTTTTTTGCTTGTTTATTTACACACCAATGCAACTATGTGGCTATTTTCATTGTTTATTTGTTCATGCTTAATTTCTTTTTATGCAGAAAGATCCTTAAGTACCAACACAGTCTGATCCACTTTTATTTCTTAAAACATATTCTCCTGGGATATGGAGCCAAAGTAATAAACAAGAAAAAGACTTTACTGCTGTGCTTTTATTTAATATGAAGAAAATTCAGTAGCATAGTGTATATCCTCTAAAATTTGATGATAATTTATTATGCCCTCTTTATTATTAAATCATGAAGTATTATTTTAAGGAAAATCTCTTAGACATCATTCTCTTATTTCTGTTCAAATATACTCACCAGTACAATTATAGGGAGAATACCCATTCTATGTCATCACAGTTCAGGTGTATTATGAATGTCCTCCACAGTAGATGGCCAGGGAGTCGAATGAGAAAGAAATTTCTTGGATTACTTTCCTGACTTTCCTGGGCCTGACCTCTCTTTCACATTAAATACTTTCTTTCAATGGAGAGATGTTTAAGGTGTAAATATTTGTCACAAATTCCGAACTCTTGTCCCTTATAACATAGCATTATAAATAACTAGTAATCAAAATAGAAGGGTTAATTCAAATCACATTGTCACAACTTGTGATAAAAATATTTCTTTTGGAACATTAATAATTATACATACTTATTGAGTTGGATGCTTGTCCTACTGAAGACAAAAAAGCCTTTGTAATTTTGGAGATGTGGGTAGCAGAGCCAACATGAACAGGTCAAGTAGTGATTCTGCAGCACCAGGGGCTTCAGCCTCATCCCGAATGTCTCCTTAGAAATATTGTATTTTACTTTTTTCTTATGTATTTTGATCTTCAGGTGTGAACCATCATATCATCTTATTTTGCATCACAGTGTACTCTGAATTACAGGTCTAAGCTACAAAACATCTTACAAAAATGTACACATTCACTTCACTCAAAATGCTATGTACTGTTTTAGAAGGCTCATGGGGACTTCAAATTAATCCTTGCATCCCATAAGATTCACTGAGAGAATGTCAAAATCTCCGTCCTCCTCTCCCAGTTGGTGATTGCCAACCTATGTTTTCTACAATACTTTCCAAGGATACATTAGTATATTAAAAGAGGGTTTTATAGTTGGAATATAAAAATGGCTTTCTTCCTCAATAATAATCCTCATCTTAAGGGAAGCAATGGTATATTACTTTTTAAACCCAGTGCAGGGGTATCCGACCTTTGTACTTTTCTGCTGTACTTTGGATGTAGAAGAGTTGTCTTGGACCGCAAAGCAAATAAATAAACACTAAAGAAAGCTGATTAGGAAAAAAGAAAAAAAAACTTTTTGTGCATCCTTTTCATGGTATCAAACAACACAGAGCAGCCAAAAAAAAAAAAAAAAAGTCCTCCCAAATTCAGCATGTAGATTCAGTGGTTTTAGTCACTTTAAATAATATTACAGTAGTTTTACAAGTTACAGATTACCCAGAAATAATCTGATGCTGTATCAAATTCGTATTTAACCCACGTCCAAAAACATTTGATTATGTATAGCCTCATGCTTTTAGAGCTTTCTTCTGCCTTGGAGATTATCCGCCTCTCTTGCCCTGTTTGTGCAGGTGTGAATCTAACTGAAATCCAGAAATAGCAAGTTCATTGTCTTGTCCCTGTTTGATTTGTGTTAGAACTGAAATTAGAATTCAAGTGTCCTCACTTGAAATTCAGTGTTCTTTCCTTCCCGGTCTCTTAGATTAAACTCTTCAACTGTTCACATGTATTCAAAGGCTTTCACTTTATACATGCATGGAAGGGAAGACATGATCCCTTGGGAATGTTACGTTTTCTGTTTGCAATAAAACTTTTTCAAGATTTTAAAAGCTCTGGGTGGTAATCTGTTATTTAGATTTACCTAAGTGAGGTTAGATGGGGAGAGGGACCGTGTACCCCTGTGTTGGTGTCAAGTTATATCCACCCAGGGAACCCTCAGTTTCCTGTTCTTCACCTCTCCCTTGTCTGCTGCTTCTCCATTCCTTGTGTTTTACTTTCCACAAGCAGCACCATTTCTATCAGTTCCTTTACCAAAGCTGGTGTGCTACCGAGGACCTGCTAATAGTTCTGCCTGCTGCCTTTCCTGAGGATGAACAGCATCTTAGTGAGGAGTCAGGCAGGAGGCAGGTGCAGAAGTGCTGAGGGTGGGATTTCACTTCAGAGCAGGTAAAGCAGCATTCCGGGTGCCCAGGAAATGGTCTGGACCCAAAGCTTCCTCTTCTGCAGCTCCACAGAGCTCCCTGTGACGCAAGTTGGCAATCTGTGGTGCTTTAATAGATTACGTTTAATAGATTAATCAACTCTCAGGATTCATCTCTGAGTCTTCTAATCTCCCCATGCCTCTTTATGCTGAATCCTCTGCACTGCATAATGGTAGGGCAGAAATGGAACAAACTTTAAAATGCATGTAGAGAAATGACCCCTGTGGCAGCTAAACAGGTGATAGGGGGGTTAAATTCACTCTTATCTTTTATATGCCTACAGGGCCTTATTTGCTGGTGTTTAAATCTCTGAGAAAAAGCAGCAGAAAGTTTTAGTATTTTGCTACCTCTGCTGCTGCATTCCTTTGGGGGCAGTGCCCTATTTCTTACCATTATTCATTGTCATTCTGCTTCTAAATAGCAATGCTCCTGAGGATGATTGTGTAGTACAGCAGACGCTGCTGTACTTGAGCAAGGGAGACATTCCAGAAATGCTGTCACTGAAGATGTACTTCTAAGAAGGATGTTATGTTGCCATGAGCAGATGAGATCATGCATTCTATTTAGGATTCCTAGGGAAGGCAGCTGCTAATGGGTTACAGCACTGATCTAAACTTTGTTTTATCTAAGTGACATCAGCTTTAAGACATAACTTTCCTTTGCCATGGGTGAAAAACTTTTGTTGAAGTGCTGAATTATTTCATGCATACGATCATTCAAATAAGTATAATTTTATAAAATTAGACCAATTGGTGACATTTTCATATCAGTGATTCCCAGGTTGCTGAGATTTTTTTATGTTCTGTTTTTTTTTGTTTGTTTGCTCATGTTAAATTTTTAGTGAATCTTGTAGAGCCTACAATATAACAAGAGTCCTTCCCGATTCCTCTATTTCATATACAATAACAAATTAAAAACTTGGATAGTTGCTTCAAAATATAAATGCTTATTTCAGTATTCCTGCCTTATTAGGGTTCCTAAAATTAGGCTATTGACCTACTGAGAAAACAATTTTCTGTAGATAAGATCTAAATTTCTGGTTCCTGTAAGCCTGATTTTCCTAGAAATCAATTGCACTGAATTTCACATTTCTATGTATTTTATTTCTAGCACATTTAAAATTAAAACTGAAAATTCTTTAAGGATATGGTCTCAGTCTTTCACTTAGTTTCAAACCGTCTCAAGATATAACTACGTATTTCTCAAACCACAAAGTTTTGTATGGGCATGAAAAAACAAAATATCATTTATGATATATTTAAAAGCTGTTTTATTTTACTAGTTGCATAATATGCTTTTGCGAGTCTTTTAAATATATTTTTTCTTTTAGAGAAAATGTGCTTTTTAGGAAAAAAATATGTTTTACACCCTTGTTTTTCAAAAACATTGAAATGCATTTACTTCAAAGAAATGAAAAACATTTTTTAAATGTATCACTCTTCAAAACAAGAAATACTGTTTTCTTCCTTGTGAATGAAAAACAATCTCACCCACATTGCAGTAAATTTGGTTAGCAAGAAGGTGCAGTAATACAGTAATGGCTTTTAAGCAGATGATCTCATTTTTCAATAGTGCGTATTGGCACTTTGTGTGAAACTGAGATGGAAGAATACATTTCAATTAGATTAAATACATTTAAAGGCAAGGTTTATTGGTGCTCAATTTAATTTGTATTTAATATCTTTTTGCTAGATTCTTTGTCTCACTTTTCTTTTTCTCTCATTCTTAAAAGAATCTTTTGGGCGGTGCCTGTGACTCAGTAGGTATGGCGCCAACCCCATTTACTGAGGGTGGCAAGTTCAAACACGGCCCCGGGGCAAAACTGCAACAAGAAATCTTTCCTTGCACGGGAAGAAAATGTTAAAAAAATTTTAGCCTTGGAACTTTTTTTTTTTTTTTTTTTGAGACAGAACCTCAAGCTGTCACCCTGGATAGAGTGCTGTGGCATCACAGCTCACAGCAACCTCCAATTCCTGGGCTCAACCGAGTCTCCTGCCTCCGCCTCCCAAGTAGCTGGGACTACAGGC
>CAUYRH010153266.1:0-12067 GCA_963574655.1 Perodicticus potto | reverse complement strand
TGACGGCTGCAACCAAAAAATGGCTGGGCATTGTGGCGGGCGCCTGTAGTCCCAGCTACTTGGGAGGTGGAGGCAAGAGACTCACTTGAGCCCAGGAATTGGAGGTTGCTGTGAGCTGTGATGTGACAGCACTCTACCCAGGGTGGCAGCTTGAGGCTCTGTCTCAAAAAAAAAAAAAAAAAAAAAAAAATTAAAGGGGCCAGACATATTTTTATATGACTTTCCTTCCCTGCGAAAGCAATAGTTGGCTCAAGACTAGACAACCTACCCAACTGTTCCACCCACAGACAGAGTTAGAATGTATTATCCAAATCTGGTCACTTTTCCTCTTTTTATTTTAAAATATTTCAAGTGTTCAGAAGAATAAGAAAGTATCAAAAGAATAAGAAAAGGAATACAATCTTTGAATTACCCAAGTTGAACAACTATGCAGTTTTTGTGACATTTGCTCTTTCTCTCTCCTTCTCTATCGACATATCACTCTTTTGGATTCATTTGAAAGAAAGATGCAGACATTGTTGCATCTTTTGTTGCATCTTTCCCTTTAACCCTTTAGCCTACATTAGTTCATGGAGACAGAGGATATTCTTCTACCTGAGTATAATACTGCCATCACACCCAGTTCTTCCCCAAATGTCTTTATGTGGTCTTCCCTCACTCTGAGATTATGCATTTCAGTTGATTATTATGCTTTTTAGTCTCTTTTAATCTCCTTTCTATTATCATTTACGACACTGGCATTTTTGAAGTGCCTATGAAACCTATAGATAGAATGTCTCACAATCTGGATTTTCCCAATTGCTCCTTTATAATTAGCTCCAGATTAAATATTTTGGCAAGAATACTACATAGGTAATATTAGGGAAATTGGGAAACTTTAGAGAGTAGGAGGGTGCTCTATTAATTATTATCCTGAGATAAATAAGAGGAATAAACTGGGCTGTATGGTCATGCTAATTATAGATCCCCACCTGCCGTCCAAAGAGCTGGTCCAAGAATGGGCACAAGACCTCAAATGGCCTCATGAGAGTCCTTTCTTGAAATACTTTATATTGTTCTGGGGGAAGAAGGCTCTTACAGATTGCTTGCTAAGCTGTTTGTCTGAAGTTGGGAAATATTCAAATGTAGATGGAAAGAAAACTCCAAGAAAACAGAATGAGTGAATTTTAATGGCGTTCATCCTTTGCTTTCAGTTCTTTCTTAAAATTAGATTCACTCTGCCCTTTTAAGCCAATTTATTGAGCATTTTTTACATGTCAAGCAATTTTGAAAGTATTTCACATGGACTAAAATTATTTAGTCCTGCCAACAGTTCCACAGGATGGTTTATATTAGTGTCCCCACTTTATAAAGGCCAAGGAAGGGAGACCTTAACTTATTCCCAGAAGATTGTAGAGATAAATGGAGATGATGGAACCAAAATAAGAATCCAGAGCATATAATCTTGACCACATTGGTAAGATTCCACCCACAGGGGTAAGATTGCATCTACTGTTTACTCTTGTGGGCTTAAACTGGTGAGCATGGGTTTCTGTCTGCAGTCCTGGAGTCCAGGTTAATGCCTGTATGACTTCCAATTTTCAGATATGAATGGATAAAACCTCCTTCTCAGGCCCTGTTTTTACTGCTTGCAGACACAGGCCTTTCATTATTATTAGGGGTGTGCTCTTGATTAAGAGTTTTCCAACAATTTGTAAGGGCCTACAGGGTGTTACTGTTACAAGTACATTCATAATGAGAGAATTTTGGCAAAAGCAGGGTTGAAGCTTTGATAATTACTGCTTAGTCAAGCCAATTAAAACACTGAGGACATCAATTAAGAGGAAATAATCTTCCACACATTGAACCTCTTTCACTGTATTATCCCTCTAGGAGGAAAATCGTTTTAAGAGGCTGTGCTCTTTCAAGTGTTGGAGGACTGTGTAGTCAGTTTTTAAATACAAGCAGAAGTTAGTATGAAGGAAGTGGTCTTCTTGATGACAAGGACGGATGATGGGGTATTGTGACATTTTAACATGTAGCATGATTGGTTGCACATTGCTCCCATATTTGCTACGGTAATTTGCAGAGAAGAGATGATGAGTCACATCTTCCATTGCCATGATACATGCCCGTGAATAAAAGCCAAAGTTTCATAGGTATGGCTAAATTTCAGTTAGATCATTGTTACTTCATCTATGTTGAATAGAATCCATTCAAGTCTTAGGACTCCAAGTGTAAGGTTTAGGACATCTAGGTTTTTAAAAAACAAATCTAAGATATTATCGAGAGGCATGAGTTACTGTGCCCATTTTTGTTCTACCAGTCAGTCCACCCTGTGGATTGAGCATCATTATGTATCAGTCACTGTTCCGAGTATTTTTTGCAATTAATTTGAAATCAGAGTTTGAATGAGAAGATGAAAGAACACTGGAAGGCGAAGCATGATGGCTCATTCTTGTAATCGCAGTGCTTTGGGAGAGTAAGGCAGGAGGATCACTTGAGGCTAGGGGTTCTAGACCAACCTGGGCAATGTAGTGTGACTCCTACCTCTAAAGAAGAAAAATTAAAAAATTAGCCAGATGTGCTGGCTCACATCTGTAATCCTAGCTGCTTGGGGAGGCTGTGGCAGGATGGTCACTTGAGCCAAGGAATTGGAGGTTGCAGCGAGCTATGATCACACCACGGCACAGCAGCCTGGGTGACAGAGTGAGACCCTGTCTCAAACCCAGAAAACCCAACCAACCAGCCAAGCGAAAAACCAAATAAACGAAAAAAGAGTGACAAGTATGGACTAAAGGAATCATGTTTCTGTTGATGGGGCAGCTTTCTTATGTCTTTGCAAAGGGGCTGTTGTCATTTCTATTTTAAAGAAGGAGAAGTTGAGACATCAAGTTAAGTCACTTGGTTAAGGTCACTTGGTAAATAGTGGGGCAGAGAGCAGAACTCAGGTCTTTCCTACTGCAAAGAAAAGTTTTTCCTGTAATTATGTGCTGGAGTTCAGGAAAGAACAAATAACAAATAGAAAGCAATCACTGGGTATTGACCAGAGTTTAAGATGAGCCTGATTTAAAAGGGTTGAACAGTGTGACCTTCCAATTCTTTAGATTCCATGTAATTTATTTCCTTTATATGTAAAAAGTCAAACCCTGATGCTGATACACAAAGGCGAATGATATTTCAACAAATAAAGATTAGACTTCAGTATATTTGTAACACTGCATTACTGCAAAATGTCATGTTGCAGAATATTTTTGCACACATTTTTCCCTCCAGCTTCTTTCATTGCTAGAGGCAGAGGCACATGAAGTTATGGTGCTACATTATTTTTTCAATTTGTAGTGACTTTTCCTTCTAATTTTAGGCTGAGATATTTTAGTCAGAGTTCATTTCTTTAGGGCTTGTTTTACCAGGCCTAGACTAATTTTCATGAGGAGATTGAGTTATGTTTTATATTCATGTCACATATATATTTTCTCTTATCTGTTTTTCCCTTGGTAGAAACGATTTGTCCTTCTTCTTTAAATGCCATGAGAACTATGCATTTAATAACCTCCCACACTATTTCATTACATGTCCAGGCAAACACGGGTTTCATCTTAAATTAATCTCTCAAATGCCTTTATCACAAAAGACATTTTTAAAGGGTTATAACAAGATCTAGTTGGTGATAGTGGACTTGGAACAAGGCTAGAGTATGGTTCAACCGTTGTTAAAAGTTCATGTTCTTATCATTAAGTTCTTGTTTCTAATTTCCATAACCAGTCAGCAATGATAGATGAAAACATGAACCATTTCTTTATATTGGCAAAAGTCAGAATGCTAGAAAACACGGTTTCCTTGGTTATTTTTACAGTATGGTGTTTATAGTTCTTGATATGGTTAGATGAAAAAAATTCACCCAAATATATATATATTTTTTAAAATGAAAGGGAAACCCCCAAAATGTTTAGTTACATTACTCTAATGAAATATTTCCTCCTTTCTTTATGAGTACAGGTTATTCTGATGGGATCCAGAACTAAACGTGACATAAATGTTAAATATGTTTATCATTATACAAGGTAGCATATATCCATATTTTCAACATGTGCTTACATATGCCTTGGATTATCTGCATGTGATATTTTGTGTACAAATTGTTCTGGTGCCCATTCAAGGATCTAGGTTAGACAATCAATGGTCCACTGATAATTTATGCAGTTGCCATGTAATTGTTGGGTAGCATTTTTTTTTTCTTTTTGAACAAGGTTTTGCTCTCTTGTCCAGGTTAGAGTGCAGTGGCATCATCATAGCTCACTGCAGCCTCAAACTTCTGGGCTCAAGTGATCCTCCTGCCTTAGCCTCCGTAATGGCTAAGACTATGCATGCCACCCTGGTGGCTACTTTTGTGTCTTGTTTTTGTTTTCTTTTTAGAAATGGGATCTTGCTATGTTGCCCAGGCTGGTCTTGAACTCCTGGCCTTAAGCAATCCTCCCTCCTCAGTCTCCCAAAGTATAGAGATTACTGGCATAAGCCACTGCATCTGGTCTTGGGTAATGTGTATTTTAGTGACTGGTAACTTGTGCTAGGCACTTCTGTGGTCTTTGGCAGAGCCTCGAATGGAGTGAAGTCTCTTATGTCTCTCTCTGTACCTGTACTGGACCCCTCTGCTGCTTCACTGGCACTAAGAACAGGGCAAGTTCTCAAAGTTAGTCTTCAGTAAAGGTAATTATAAGGAAGACAATCTTATTAATGGCAATAGATGAAAACTTGGCATTTCATCATTCCCTGATTCACTTGCTACGCCTAAGAACTTTTGTTTTTGTGAGTTTTCAGGGAGGGTTTTCCTTTGTCCCAACAAAATCCGTCTCTTGCCCCCACTCTATTTCCTTGGCCAACAAAATTGGAGTTCTCTGTCTGCACTGAGGGCTTTTCTCTTCCTTTACTACCTTAATGAGGGGAAAAGTTGTTGTTCTATGGGTGAGTGGAAGAAACTGGAATTTGCTGTTGCCTGTAAATCATTAGATAAAAGGCTACAGTATTTCTCTGTTTCCCTGGGGGTGGGGTGGGCAAATGAGTGTGTTTTGGTGATAAATATGGCATATGTAGCTGGAAAACAACATAAAAACTAATTAGTTTAGGAATTTATTTCCAGTTCTTCTGAAAATTACCTCAATTCATTCATATGTTCATAGTATTACAAAGTAACATGCAACAAGAACTGATACATTTGTAAAGATTTCCTACAGAATTCAAGGAGAGGACCTCAGATGTTTTGATATCCACAAAGGGCCAGATTATTAAAACATCTTGAAATCAAGTGACATATATGATAATGACTGTCTGAAGAGAAAAGTAACCCCTTGCAGCCACTGACTGTGAGCTCCCTTTGTCTTTGCAAAGCAACATATTAAGAGCTTGGAAGTGTTAAAGAGAGCTGGCATGGTTACAAACCTTGGAGTGTGCTGTACATGGTAGATTGTTGGCAAACAAAGCTTAGGACCAGTCTTGGGCACACATATTAATGGCACAGGGAAACTTTACAGACTTAAGATTGAATTCCAGATGAACTATTTCAATTTAAACTCAACTGAATTTGGGTACCCCCACAACAAAACCTTTAGTCTTGCTTCTGTTGGAAAGAATTATTGAAGAAACTTTCAGTTAAGGTTGAAATGATTATGACGAGACTGTCTTCTTATAACTATGTGGTGAATGTCTAGACATAGCTTTAATTGGTCTTATTTTAATGCATTTATTGTTTAATTGCTTGTGGGAATGATTTATTCTTTCATGGAACTGAGATTAATGGCAACTGGCAGCTTTATTGGCACTGCTATCAGAAAAATGACCCAAAGTCTCAAAATAGAGTTGAGAAGACAGATTCTAGGCACAGAGGAATGTCAGACTACTACAGCTACATGAAAACTGTGTTTTAAAAATGTTACAACTTCAGTGATTTTGTAGTGTGTCCATTAATGACACTTTTAATTTTCATTTTTTAACGTACGTGTTGAGACGATACTATTGTATTGAATGTAATTGCCTTTTACAGAATTAGTAGGACTGATATTTTAAAAATGCATAAAAGTCCAGCATTGAAAACCATTAGGATTCTCATATTCTTCATATAATAACAATCTGGTGCGAGTTTAGGAACATATGTAAAAGGATCACATATTTGGGGTATTTCAATTTTTGTGCATATTTGCAATCTACGTCACATCTGTACAAATCATGGGTGGCATTGCCATTTACATATTTTATCTGTTGGTAGATAGAAACTTTATTCCTCTTTCATATATTTCATGTTATGGTTGTGTGTTCTAGCTCAGGTCAGATTTTCACCTTCACTAGCAAGTAGATGTCAGGGAAGATTGCCACGCTGTGGCATGTTGTAAGTTTTTTTTTTTTTTGAGACAGAGCCTCAAGCTGTCACGCTGGATAGAGTGCGTGGCATCACAGCTCACAGCAACCTCCAATTCCTGGGCTCAGGCAATTCTCTTGCCTCTGACTTCCAAGTAGCTGGGACTACAGGCGCCCGCCACAACGCCCAGCCATTTTTTGGTTGCAGCCGTCATTGTTGTTTGGCGGCCTGGGCTGGATTCAAACCCGCCAGCTCAGGTGTACGTGGCTGGCGCCTTAGCCGCTTGAGCCACAGGCGCCGAGCCAGTTGTTGTAAGTTATTTATTTATTTATTTATTTTTTGGTATCTATAAATTCAGATTGTTTCAAGACAGATAAACATGATGATAGGTTTCATATTTTCCAGAGAATGAAGTTCAATAATAAAGGGGAATGCCTTTAAGTGGGCAAATACAATCTATGAAATATTAGAAATTGTATGATAGTTATTTGGTAGGACAGAATGAAAAGACGATTTCAGTGAACAAAAACCTAAGGATTTAGTGCTTTTGTATTTTTGTGGGTATTGCTTTGCTTTTTTCTTCATTGTTAAATATAATCTATACATAGAAACGATTATAGAATGGATACTTGTCATGGAAACAAATAGTTCTGTGGTCGAAACTGTGTAGCCAACATCAAGGTCAAGAAATATAAGGTAGCCAGCTCCTCAGAAGTCCCCAACTGCTTCTGTCCCTCTCCAACCACAGCCTCATCTCTTTGACCCAGAGGTGCCCATTCTTTGGTCTTTTGTCATAAAGCTGCGAGGAAGACAAAAGAGATGTTATCACCCACACACACATCACTAAAAGCTACATTTTAGCTTAGCTGTTTCTTAAATAAAAAACTCTTTCTATTTGAATGGCTTTATGTATTTCTTTTTGCCCTGCTTTTGTATCTCAATAGTACATGCATGAAACATATCCACATTACTGTATACGCCCTCGTTGTAGAAAGTTCATCCATTTTCATTACTATAGTATTTCATTGTATGTATATACCACCTTTATATCTGTCCTACCATTGGGAGATATTTGGCTTATTTTCAGCTGTGACTATTATACTTTTATTCTAATGTACATATAAACTAGTTTCTCTAGTTTTAGAAGAGAATTGTTGAATTGCAGGGAATAAAAATCTTTAATTTTATTAGAAATTGTCAAATAGTTTTCCACCAGTATATGGGAGTTCATGTTGCTACATCCTTCTGGACATTTAATATAGCTAAACTTCTAAAATTTCTCTTACCCCGGCAAATGTATAATAGTTATGGAAATTTGCATATCCCTCCTTACTAATGAAATTGAGCATCAATTTGTATGTTAATTTATCATTTGGATTATTTATTTTTCCATCATTTTGCCTAATTAAAATTTTGACTCTCTTCCTACTGTATTATCTTGAAAATTTTTTTGTAAGAATGATTTTAATATTTTATTTTATTTTATTTTTTTTGATACAGTCTCATTTTATTGCCCTTGGTAGA
Organism: Perodicticus potto; assembly: GCA_963574655.1. Classification (NCBI taxonomy): domain Eukaryota; kingdom Metazoa; phylum Chordata; class Mammalia; order Primates; family Lorisidae; genus Perodicticus; species Perodicticus potto. Next base: position 4,215 of record CAUYRH010153266.1, on the reverse strand, counting down.
GTGCCGTGGTGTCATAGCCGATAGGAAACTCATACTCTTGGGCTTAAGTGATTCTCTTGCCTCAGCCTCCCAACCAGCTGGGACTACAGGAGCCTGACACAACGCCCAGCTGTTTTTCTGTTGCAGTTGTCATTGTTGTTTACCTGGCCTGGGCCGGGTTCAAACCTGTCAGCTCTAGGTGTGTGTGGCTGGTGCCATAACCACTGTACTACAGGCACCGAGCCCGTATTTCAGAAGCTAGTTTCTTTTTGTGTTTATGCATTGCAAATGTATTTCTCTCTGATTTGTATTTTCTTCTTAGTTCTTTAGATAAGCAGATGTTCTTAATGTTATGTAAAAGAATTTATCACTCACTTCCTTCATGAATAATTTTGTTTGTATCTTTTTGAAGAAATTTTTTACTACCCTAAGGTCATATGGATTATGAATTATTTTCTAAAGATTTGAAATTTTACTGTTTTCGTTTTGGCCTTTAATCTTTTTATGACTGATTTTAGTGGATTGTACAAATAGGGTATGATTTTATTTTATCCCACATGGATATTAAATTTTCCCTGCACCATTTACTTAAAAAACTGCAATGATTTTGTAGAAAGTGCCACTTTTGTCAAGTATGGGTGCCACACCCATGTAGTCTGATTCTGAGCTCTTCATCCCTGGGCTAGCACCATACTATTTTATTTACATGAGTTTTAAAATTAGTCTCGATGACATAACATTAAGAACATCTGCTTATCTAAAGAACTATCTGTTGGAGCAAGTCCACCCTACATAATACTTCTTAAAAAGTATTTTGGCCCGGCCGATATCTTCAAGTGTTCGTATTAACCTGGATGGAGGCGGAGGACATTCTTCTTAGTAAAGCAGCACAGGACCGGAGAAGCAAGAATCCAATGTACTGAATTCTCCTGTGAAGGTGGTAGATGAGCTAATTCAAGGTGGTGGGTAGAGCAAGGAAAGGGTGGGGAGGGGGATGAGGGAGGGGAATGTGGGTCGTGGTGTATGACACACCTCTTGGGGGCAGGACACAATTATAAGAGGGACTTTACCTAACATGCAATCAGTGTAACCTAATTCTTTGTACCCTCAATGAAACCCAAACAATAATAAAAAAAATATTTTGGCTATACTTGACTTTTTAAACTTTTATACGTGTTTTAGAATCAGCTTGCAAACTACAAAATGACTGATGAGGTTTTTGTTTGCAATTGCAATGCAGCAGGGGAAAACTGACATCTCTAAAATAGGAACTTGGACACCTTTTCTATTTCCATTTATTAGGTTCTTTTTAGTGTTTAGCAATTAGTTTCATAAATTTCCTTATAGAGGTCACATACATATATGTTCATAGAATTATTTTTAAATTCTTTATATTTTTTATTCTATTATAAATGATATCCCTTTTAAGTTTTTTTCCCCCCCACCCCCTCACTCCTTTTCTCTCTCTGCTCTTCCTTTCCCCACAAGCTTATTTTTTAGCTGCTTTTTTAGAATAAGTTTTTATACTGACTTTTGTGTCCGGGAACAATGATAAGCTTTCTTCATTAAAAAAACTATCTGATCTGGATAGAATTGGAGAACATTCTTTTTAGCAAAGTTATCACAAAAATGGAAAAGCAAGTATCCAATGTATTCAATACTAATATGAAGCCAGTGGCCGAAATAATACATGTCCACACAAGAAAAAACCTCAGTTTAGTTCAAGTTGGTCAGGGAGCAGGTTTGCACTGAAATATACACATAGTTAAATTATCTTTCTTATGTTCAATTTACCTTATTTTCTTGGAATAAGCCACATTTATTAAAATGTACTATTCTTTTTATATGTTATTAGACTTAGTTAATAGCCTTACTATTTTGAGGAGAATTTTTGCATCTTTGTTTATAGTAAGATTGAACTCTCACTATTGTTAGAACCCTCCTATTAATCTGAAATTTAAAAAAAAGCATCTGTCAGTTCTTTTGGACTTTATGTACATACACGTGCAATTCTTTCTTTTTTTTTTTATTTTGAGACAGAGCCTCAAGCTGTCACCCTGGATAGAGTGCAGTGGCATCACAGCTCACAGCAACTTCCAATTCCTGGGCTCAAGCGAGTCTCTTGCCCCTGCCTCCCAAGTAGCTGGGACCACAGGCGCCCACCACAACGCCTGGCCATTTTTTTTTTTTTTGGTTGCAGCCACCATTGTTGTTCGGCGGGCCCAGGCTGGATTCGAACCCGCTAGCTCAGGTGTACGTGGCTGGCGCCTTAGCCACTTTAGCCACAGGCGCCAAGCCAACATGCAATTATTTCTTATGTAAATGACAGTTCTGTTTTTTTATTTCTAATCTTTATGACTCATTTCTTTTTCTTATTTTATTGTACTGACTAGAACCTCAACTACATTGTGAATCACAGTTGTAACAGTGGGAAATTTTGTCTTATTCTTATGTCAAAGGAAATGATTTCATCATTAATTAGAATATGTACCAAAAAATTATGTTTCACAGATCCCCTTGAACTCAGGAATTGGGAATCTATGTATAGCCTATTGGCCAAATCCATCCATTCTGCCACATATTTTTGTAACTTAAGTTTTATCAGAACCCAACCACAATCACTCAAGTATATACTATATGTGGCTGCTTTTACACCACTACAGCATGATGGGGGATCATATGATCTATGAACCTGAAAATATGTATTATCTGGCCCCTTAACAAAACAAATTTGCTAACTTCTATGCTACCAGATTAAAATGTTCTCTTTTATTTTTGCTAAATATTTTTTACCACAAAAAAATATTGGATATTATCAAATGCTTTTTTAAATACATATTTCCCACATTGAAATAATACACAGATGGGTATTTTCTACCTTGAAATAATATATGTAGTTAATTTAATTATCTTTCTCATGTTAAACCTACCTTATAGTCTTATAATAAGCCAGCTTTAGTAAAATGTACTATTCTTTCATATGTTATTGGAGTTAGTTTGTTATTACTTTGTGGAGAATTTTTGCATCTTTGTTTATAGTGAGATTGACCTAAATTTTCCTTTCTCTTACTGTTTCTTTGGATTTTTGTATCAAAGTTATACTCCCCTCTTAGCAGAAGCATAAATTATGTTTCAGTAACCAGCCAGTGGAATCAGTTTGCTGGAGTTTAGCTCTGGGAAGATTTTTCATCATTGATTCTGTTTCTTTCATCGTTGTGAAACTATGTTGCCTCTTTGTCCTTGAGTCACAGTTTAACTTTTCTGGGAATTTGTCCATTTGTCCTAAATTTATATTTATTGTTATAAACAGTTTATAATATGCTCTCGATCTCGTTAATGTCTGTAAGATGTTCCTTCTGTCATTTCTAATATGGATTGTGTCTTCTCTTTTTTTCCTTGTTTGCCACTGGTTTATCAGTTCTGTTACTTTTTTCAAAGAACCAACTTTTGGCATTAATTCTTCCTACTGTATGATGCTTTCTAGTTTATGATTTTTTCTGGTAATACCTAGTCTTTCTTCTACTTTTGGGGGTTTTGAATTTATCTCATTGATTAAAATGAATGTTTAGCTCATTTTTTTTAGCACTTATCTTTTTTTATAATATATGCTTTAAAGATTACAAACATCTCTAGAATAAACAGATGTTTTAATGTTCAGTATCTTCTGTTTTAATTTTTCTTCATTCACACCATTTTCTGATTTCTCTCATAGTTCTAAGAACCTAGGGGGATTTTCTGGTATTTTAAAAATACTGATCTATATGTTAAATTTATTGTGTTCATAAAGCTTTCTCTGTATGATTTTTCTTTGAAATTTGCTGATACTTGCTTATGGCTTAAATAGGGTCAATAAGTGTTACATGTGAACTTATAAAGAAAGTATGTACTGCAATAGATTGGTACGTGTTGTATGTTTGCATTAAGTCAAGTTAATATTCTATTTTTCTGTATCATTTTTTTTCTTGCTTGTTCTATGAATGACTGAGAAAAGCATGTTAAATCCTAAGTACTCAATTTTGATATGAGAACAATTAATTACCTCCTACATGGTACGAGGTAGGGTAAGGGGAGAGCAGAGAGAGGGAAGGAGGGAGGGGGTGAGGGTCTTGGTGTGTGACATACCTTTTGAGGGCAGGACACAATTATAAGAAGGACTTTACCTAACAAATACAATCAATGTAACCTGGTTTCTTGTACCCTCAATGAATCCTCAAGATATCAGCTTTTATTTTTTAA
>CAUYRH010153265.1:0-11515 GCA_963574655.1 Perodicticus potto | reverse complement strand
CCCGGCCAATTTTTTTTTTTTTTTTTTGGTTGCAGCCGTCATTATTGTTTGGCGGGCCGGGGCTGAATTCGAACCTGCCAGCTCAGATGTACGCGGCTGGTGCCTTAGCCCGTTGAGCCATAGGCGCCGAGCCATTTTCTTGTTTTTTTTTAACTGATTCCAATTACTTGAAACTCTAGACCATTCAAGCTGATCTATAATAGCAGAAAGCAGGTCAGCGGGTATCTGGGAATAAGGGTAGAAGAAGGATAGATTGCAAAGAGGCACGAAGAAACTTCTGGAGGTGGTAGAAAGGTTTGTCATCTTGATTGTGTTGGTGGTCCCTTATTAAAGATGTGCAAGAAGGAAAAAGAAAAAAGAAATCACCAGGCCCACAGTGAATCCACCCAGTCTTTATAGAAGCAATAACTCCAATGCTATTTAAAGCATTTCAGTGCATAGAGATAGAAGAAAAGTTTCCAAATTCCTTTTATGAAACCAGCATAACTTTGGTAGGAAGAACCACTTGTGAAGTTATTATTAACCTTCTACATCAGCTATACTGCATCTGACCTAGTTTCAAGTTTTGGGATTTTAGGGGGGGTTTTTTGTCTTTAGTTTTCAGAAGTTTAATTACAATGTGTCTTCTCAGCTTCGTGCCTATAGCTCAGGGGCTAGGGCACCAGCCACATGGGTTTGAATCCAGCCTGGACCTGCCAAACAACCATGACAACTACAACCAAAACAATAGCTGGGCTTTGTGGCGGTTGCCTGTCATCCCAGCTGCTTGGAGGCTGAGGCAAGAGAGCTGCTTAAGCCCAAGAGTTGGAGTTTGCTGTGAGCTGTGACGCTATGGCACTCTACCGCGGGTGACATAGTCAGACTCTGTCTCAAAAAAAAAAAAAATGTCTTCTCAAGGATTTCTTTGGTTTTATTCTATTTGGGGGAACTTAGCAACCAGGTAAGACATCACAGGGAGAGGGAAGAACGTCTAGATTCAGAGCTGAAACCTCAGCTTCAGGACACAGCACTTCCCCTTAGCGTGGAACAGGCACTCTGAGGTTCCGTTCCACCCTATTGCATCCCATTTCTTCCATTCCACTCCCTTCTCCTTTACGGTACTTCACTCCACTCTTTGTGCCTGGTCCATTTTGCTCAACCTCTGAGCTTCCCCCATGCTGTCCTGTGTAGTTATAATCACTAATAGTCATTCTGTGTCATTTTTGATTAAGCAAATGAACCCCAATTTATCTATTTTACTGTTGATGGGCACGCAGGTTTTGGCTGCTACAAATAGTATTGCCAGGAACATTCTTTTTATTTTATTTATTTATTTTTTGGCAGTTTTTGGCTGGGGCTGGGTTTGAACCTGCCACATCCGATATATGGGGCTGGCGCCCTACTCCTTGAGCCATAAGCGCTGCTCTGCTAGGAACATTCTAGCGCATGACTTTGTGAACATCTGTATGCATTTCTGGTGGGTGTACAGAGCATACTTATCATGGGGTTACATCCCAATAGACCCATCACACATTGAAAATGTCATAAGTTGAAAGTGCTTTTTTTTTTTTTTTTTTTTGGAGACAGAGTCTCACTCTCACCCTGGTAGAATGCTGCGGCATCATCACAACTCACATCAACCTCAAACTCTTGGGCTTAGGCAATTCTCTTGCCTCAGCCTCCCAAGTTGCTGGGACTACAGGCATCTGCCACAACGCTTGGCTAATTTTTTTGTTATTAGTAGACACAGGATCTCACTCTTGCTCAGGCTGATTTCTAACTCCTGAGTACAAGCAATCCACCCGCTTCAGCCTCCTAGAGTGCTAGGATTGCAGGCATGAGCTACTGTGCCCAGCCTTTTTTTTTTTGTAGAGACAGAGTCTCACTCTATTGCCCTCGGCAGAGTGCTGTGGTGTCACACAGCTCACAGCAGCCTCCAACTCCTGGGCTTAGGCGATTCGCTTGCCTCAGCCTCCTGAGTAACTGGGGCTACAGACGCCTGCCACAACACCTGGTTATTTTTTTGTTGCAGTTCGGCTGAGGCTGGGTTTGAACCTGCCACCTTTGGTATATGGGGACAGCGCTCTACTTGATGAGTCACAGGCACTGTCCTGCCCAGCCTTTTTGTTTGTTTGTTTGTGAGTGAAAATACATTTAGTACCCCTAACCTATGGAATGTCCCAGTTTAGCCCTCAGGCTAACACTCAGGGCAAAATCATCTAAAGCACATTTGTAATAAGGTATTGAATATCTCATATAATTCATTGACTACTATACTGAAAATGAAAAACAAAAGCATATACCATTATCAAGTTGAAAAATCAGAAGTTGAACCATCATGAGCTGGGAGGACCATCTGTATACCAAGAGGCGAGCCAGAAGTTTTGTATGTACCCTCCCATCACTATATATGAGAGTTTCAGTTCCTTTACGTCTCTCTTTCATTCTAGCCATTCTGGTGTTGTATAGTGGTATCCTGTTGTGGTTTTACTTTTATTTCCCTGCGGATAGATAAAGTTGAGCAGCTTTTTATGTGTTCCATGTGTAAAGTGTTTTTTCAAGTCTTTACTAATTTTTCTAGTATGTAATCTATGTTCTTTTATAGGTAATTTGTAGGTGATCTTTTATATTCTAGATCCAAGAACTTTTTTTTTTCTTTTTAGAGACAGAGTCTCACTTTGCTGCCCTCAATAGAGTACTGTGGCGTCACAGCTCACAGCAACCTCCAGCTCTTGGGCTTAGGCCATTCTCTCGCCTCAACCTCCCGAGTAGCTGGGACTACAGGCGCCTGCTGCAACGCCCGACTATTTTTTTGTGGCAGTTTTGCCAGGGCCGGGTTTGAACCCACCACCCTCGGTATATGGGGCCGGTGCCCTACTCACTGAGCCACAGGCGCCGCCCTAGATCCAAGAACTTTGTTGGATTCAGTAGTCCCCCTTTATGCATAGTTTCACTTTCTATAAGTTTCAGTTCCTCACAGTCCTCTTCGGCTTGAAAATATTCAATGGAAAATTCCAGAAATAAACAATTCACAAGTTTTAAATTCCATACCAATCTGGGCAGGATGATGAAATCTTGGCACCATCTTGCTCCATCCCACTCAGGATGTGAACCATCCCTTTGTCCAGTATATCCACACTGTATACAAAATGTTACCTGCCTGTTAATCTTTTTTTTTTTTTTTTTTTTGAGACAGAGCCTCAAGCTGTCACCCTGGGTAGAGTGCTGTGGCATCACAGCTCACAGCAACCTCCAATTCCTGGGCTCAGGCAAGTCTCCTGCCTCTGCCTCCCAGTAGCTGGGACTACAGGCGCCCGCCACAACGCCCAGCCACTTTTTGGTTGCAGCCGTCATTGTTGTTTGACGGGCCCGGGCTGGATTTGAACCCGCCAGCTTAGGTGTATACGTGGCTGGCGCCTTAGCTGCTTGAGCCACAGGCACCGAGCTACCTGCCTGTTAATCTTAGTAGCCCTCTTAGTTATCAGCACAAAAAAACAATATACAGGGTGGACATAAAGTTCATGTGCAATTTAAAATAGTTTAACATAGTAAATTGCACAGAAACTTTACAGACACGCTGTATATAGTGTTTGATACTATCTGAGGTTTCGGGCATTCACTGGCAAGTCCTGGAATATATCTCTTGTAGTTAAGAGGGATATTGTTTATATTTATAAATACCTTCCCCCCTTCTATGAACAGAATTTTTAAAAAATTCACTAAAGACTAAGAAATAACAGGAATAGAAGTTTTGTGCTTTTTTTTTTTGTAGAGACAGAGTCTCACTTTATCGCCCTCAGTAGAGTGCCGTGGCATCACATAGCTCACAGCAACCTCCAACTCCTGGGCTTAGGCGATTCTCTTGCCTCAGTCTCCTGAGTAGCTAAGACTACAGGCGCCCGCCACAACGCCCGGCTATTAAACCCATGTTGTTTTTTTTGTTGTTTTGTTTTTGTAGAGACAGAGTCTTATTTTATCGCCCTCGGTAGAGTGCCGTGGCGTCACACAGCTCACAGCAACCTCCAACTCCTGGGCTTAGGCGATTCTCTTGCCTCAGCCTCTCAAGTAGCTGGGACTACAGGCGCCCACCACAACACCCGGCTATTTTTCTGTTTTGCAGTTTGGCAGAGGCTGGGTTTGAACCCGCCACCTTCGGTATATGGGGCTGGCGCCCTACTTGATGAGCCACAGGCGCTGCCCAAGTATGGCAATGTCATAATCTTAAATCAGGTGAACCAATGTTGGATTTTTAAAAATACAGATAATTGATCTGGTCACATCTTGGCTCAACTCCTCCCATGGCTTCATCCTCAACTTTGCTGGATCTGAGCCTATCATTATCTTTCTGTCATATCTTGCCACTCATTCTTGCTTCACTCCAGTTCCTGCTGTTCCTGTAGCACAGCAAGAACTGAAAAACCCACGTGGTGGCTTAAACAAACAGGAGTGTAATTTTCTCCTATAACAAGAGATTTGGATAGAGGTAGTTGCTGCCTTTAATTGGGCAGCACTATCGTTTGTGGGAGTCTCTTAGTTTTTCCTTCATGGTTGCAAGATGGCTGCAGCAGCCCCAGCTATCACTGCTTGTGTTCAGAGCCAAAAGAAGGGAAAGGGGTGGTGCCGGTTCCTTTTAGAAGGAAGAGAAAAGTTTTCCCAGAAATCCTTGGGAAACTTATTGAGATCTCACTGACCAGAGAACTGCATTAGAGGCTACCCAAGCTGCAGCAAGGCTGTGAAAGTTCTTGGCTGGCACATTAATGCCCAGAACCAAACTGGAGAACAGTGAGGTAAGAAGGAAGGAATGTAAACTGGGTCTGCATATGGTGCCCTTGGATAATCAGAACATGACTGACCTGGACAAAGATGCTAGTTGATAGGAGGGGCCTCTATTGAGAGAGGGGGAGGGATGTTTGAGAGGATACTGATCTTGTCAGTGGTTGTTAGATCATTAGGGTAATAATTTTTTCTGACACTCTTACTGCCCTGGAGCTGAGTGTGGGGGATTTAAATAACAAAGACTTCCTGTGTGGGTACTTTTTTGCATGTGTGGCAGGAGTTCTTAACAGCAGAGTCTTAGAAGTGGCTTAGAGAGGTTATCAAATGTGCACATCTGAGGTGGTGAGAAATCTGCAAAGTTGCTCTCCAAGATGACAACACTAAGTTGTACCCATACCCCAGGAAATAAAAGGGCTTGCCTCAAACGCACTAAGCAACTCTGAAAGTTGCCAGTCTCCTAGTTAAAAACAAAGACTTTCTAAATTTAAATCCTTCCCTCCTTTCCTTTTGAGGGAGGTTGAACATCTTTTCGGGTGGTTTTAACTATTTTATCCTCTTCTGTGAACTGCCTGTTCTTTTGTTTCGCCCACTTTTCTTTTGGGAATTATTAATGCTTAGGGGCTGTTTGTATACAGGCTGTCAATATTAAGTTCATATGCAATTTTAAATAGTTGTCTAGTTCTCTAGTTTAAATTGCACATGAACTTTATGGACACCCTTTATTATGGTTATTTACACTTCATAATTCTTTTTTATTATTAGAAATGGGTCTCCCTTGTTGCCCAGGCTCAAACTCCTGGCTTCAAGTGATCTTCCTGCCTCAGCCCCTCCAGGAGCTAAGACTACAGGCATGCATCACCTTGCTTGGCTATCTTTGAGGGGTTTTTTTGTAGAGACAGAGTCTTACGTTTTCGCCCTCGGTAGAGTGCGGTGGTGTCACACAGCTCACAGCAACCTCCACCTCCTGGTCTTAGGCGATTCTCTTGCCTCAGCCTCCCGAGTAGCTGAGACTATGGGCGCCAGCCACAACGCCCAGCTATTTTTTTGTTTTGTAGTTCGGCCAAGGCTGGGTTTGAACCTGCCACCTTTGGTATATGGGGCTGGCATCCTACTCACTGAGCCACAGGCACCACCCTGTCTCTGAGGTTTTTGATCAGATTCCACCCCCCTCACCCTCCGTACCCCCTCACCCCACTCCCCATCCCTCACCATACCCCAGAGACAGAGTCTTAATCTGTCACCCTGGGTAGAGTGCAGTGGCATCATAGTTCACAGCAACCTCCAACTGTTGGGCTCAAGCAATCCTCTTGCTTTTCTTCTTCTATTTTTGGTAGAGATGGAGTCTTGATTTTGCTCAGGCTCGTCACACTGTATATATTTAGAGTTAATGAATAAACTTTTACAAATGATCCCACTGTATATATTGCTTTGCAACATGGTTTTTGCCCTTATTGGATATTAAGCACCTTTTTGGGTCATTATATATTTGTGTAAAGCATCAAGTTTTATTTCAGCAATATTACTTTTAATGACTGTTTGGTATTCTATTATATATTAATTTGCTTTTCTTTTTATTATTGATTTGTAAGATTTGTACATTTATTAAGTATATTGCCCACTGTAGGGTATATAGGTATTACAAATATTTTTTTTCTAGCATATTGGTTCCCTTTAAATTTTGTTGGCAGAGTATGGTAGCTAATGCCTGTAATCCTAGCACTCTGGGAGGCCGAGACAGGAGGATCCCTTGAGATCAGAAGCTCCAGACCAGCCTGAGCAAGAGTGAGAACCCATCTTTACTAAAAGTAGAAAAACTTGGGGCAGTACCTGTGGTTCAAGGAGTAGGGCTCTGACCCCATATACCGGAGGTGGTGGGTTCAAAACCAGCCCCGGCCAAAAACTGCAAAAAAAAGAGAAAAACTAGGCAGGCATTGTGGTGGGCATCTATAGTCCCAATTACTTGGGAGGTTGAGGCAAGAGGGTCTCTTGAGCCCAGGGGTTTGTGGTTGCTGTGAGCTATGATGCTACTCATAGCTCTACCCTGGGTGACAGAGTGAGACTGTGTCTCAAAAAGCAAAAAGAAATAAGCAAATTTTGTTGAGTTTTTGCCATTAAGTAACTTCATTGATTTAAAACCAAACTATTAATCATTTCCTTAATGATTTAGACTTTAGGGATCACATTTTTTTTTTTTTTTTTGAGACAGTCTCACTTTGTCATCCTTGGTAGAGTGCTGTGACATCATAGTTCACAGGAACCTCAAACTCTTGGGCACAAGTGATCTTCTTGCCTCAGCCTCCTGAGTAGCTGGGACTGCAGGTGCCCACCACAACGCTCACCTAGTTTTTCTATTTTTAGTGGAGATGGGGTCTTGCTCTTGTTCAGGCTGGTCTTAAACTTCTGAGCCCAGGTGATACATATACCTTAACCCTCCAGAATACTAGGATTACAGGCATGAGCCACTGTGCCTGGCCCAGGGATCACATTTAACTTTTCTTTCCTAACCAGACATTAGATATTCATTTGTATTTTTATTGGTATTGTTGTTGTCACAGTTTTAAGGTTTTATTTTATTGTATTTATGTCTTTAGTGCATTTAGAGTTTACTCTGGGGTAAGGTTGGAGCCTGGGTATCTAAATTCATTTTTTACCAAAAAGTTTATTTAGATTTGACCCTGGGGTAGAGTGGGGTTTTTGGGGTCAGTTTCATCTTCAAGAAATGTTGGTGACTATCTCTGTATTCCTCCATCCCTGCTAGGCCTTGGAGACACGGGCCAGCCCTGGCCACACCCCCGGCTGTGTCACCTTTGTTCTGAATGACCACAGCATGGCCTTCACTGGGGATGCCCTGCTGATCCGAGGGTGTGGGCGGACAGACTTCCAGCAAGGTGATAAGCTTCTTATTCATTCCAAGACCTTTATATAGCTCTGTGTATGTCAGGGTTTCAAGTATCAGTAGCAAGAATGAATGAACGCATATTAGATTTTTTTTGGAGGGGGTGGGTCAGTATTAGATTCAGGGAATTTAGTTGCCAAAGTATGGGAGTTAAGATTCAGGGGTTTAGCTGTTGGGGGACAATAAGATTCGGGGGTGTATTAGTTGTCTATTGCTGCATAACAAACATCTCCAAAAATTAGTGGCTTAAAACAATGATTAACATTATTATCTCACAAAGTTTCTGAGAGTCAGGAATCGGGGATCAGTGTAGCTGGGTGGTTCTAGCTTGTGGTCCCTCATGCAGTTGCTGCCAGACCGTTAGTCAGAGCTGCAGTCATCAGGAGGCTTGACTGGGGCTGCAGGATCCACTTCCAAAATGGCGCCCTCAAATGGCTGGCAAGTTCCTGCTTGTTGTTTGCAGGAGGCCTCCCTTACTCGCCTCTTGGACCTCTGCCTGCTTGAGTATCCTGGTGACACAGCAGCTGGATTCTCACAGAAGGGATGATCAGAGATAGAGACAGACAAAGCCTCATCTTTTTTTGTTATGCTCTAGGTTCAGAAGTTAAACTCTTTCTTTTCTATAATCCTACTTATTATTAGATGCGAGTCAATTATTGCAGGTCACTAAGTGAAAGTAAGGGGAATTAAATGTCACATTTCAAAGAGAAGAATATCAAAGAATTTGTAGATGTATTTTAAAATCATGTCAAAGGGTTTAGTTGCTGGAGTTTGTGCAGGGTGGGGGTTCTATTCAAGAGTGGTCTCTGTGCTGGGGTGGTGAGATTCAGGAATTTTTTTTTTTTAAGAGACAGAGTCATACTCTGTCACCCAGGCTGGAGTGCAGTGGCATAATCATAGCTTACTACAGCCTCAAACTCTTGAACTCCAGGGATCCTTCTACAGCAGCCTCCCACAGTGCTGGGATTATAGGCATGAGCCATCACAACTGGCCAGACTGAGGGATTTAGCTAAGAAGATGTTAGTGGTTTAATTGCTACAGGGCAGTGATACATTTGGGATTTGGCTCCTAGGGGTAGTTAGATGTAGTGATTTTCCTGTGGAAAGAGAGTTTAGTTTCAGAATTTCAGTGTGGAGCATGTGTGAATGTAGGGTTGACATTAGGTTTGGAGGATTCAGCTGCCTTGTAGGAGAAGTGAGAAGAGAGAGAAAAGATGGAAGCCTTTGGGCGGCGCCTGTGGCTCATCAAGTAGGGCGCCGGCCCCATATACCGAAGGTGGTGGGTTCAAACCCGGCCTCGGCCGAACTGCAAAACAGAAAAGTAGCCAGGCGTTGTGGCGGGTGCCTGTAGTCCCAGCTACTCAGGAGGCTGAGGCAAGAGAATAGCCTAAGCCCAGGAGTTGGAGGCTACTGTGAGCTGTGTGATGCCACGGCACAAGGGTGAGGGCGATAAAGTGAGACTCTGTCTCTATTAAAAAAAGAAAAGAAAAGATGGAAGCCATGATGAGGTGGATGTGGGAAGCCAGGTCCCTGGCCTCTTGCTCCCTCTTTCTTCTCTCTTTATTTCTGCATCTCAGTCTTCTTTTCTGTCTGAGGCTTCCAATTTCCCATTGATCTATTCCCAACACAGTCATGACATCGATGGATTTAGGCAGAAATGAAAGGCAGGAGAGAGGTTTGCCCTAGCCCAGTTTAGGACTCAGAGCTTCCTTTAGGAACTATGGCTCTACTCACCTCTTTGGCCTCATGTCTTTGGTTTCTTACCTTCTAGTCCACCTTCCTTGCCCAGATGTCTTTTTGGTCTCCCCAGAGTGAGGGTACTACACCCTGGTACTCTAGGGTCTTATCTCCACCTTTTATAGCCATGCTGAATTTCTCATTATTCCTCCATTATTTGTGCATGCTGTTCCACCCGCCTAGAATCCCTCTCCTTCTCTACCTAGTCAAAGGGGTATTGGCAGGACATGGGGAAGAGGGTTCAGCTACAGTGATTTTTATTCTCCTAGCCTTGTCTTGCCTTTTCTTTTCATTGTGTTTCTCCCCCCACCTCCTTCCTTCCTTCCTTTTCTTTTCCCTCCTGCCATTCCTCCCTTCCTTTCTCCCTTTTTTTAGAGACGGGGTCTCACTGTTACCCAGCCTAAAGTGCAGTGACACAATCATAGCTCACTGTAACCTTGAAATCCTGGGCTCAAGAGATCCTCCCACCTCAGCCTTCCAAACAGCTGGGAATGCAGGTGCATGCCACCACACCTGGCTAAGTTTTAATTTTAGGGTCTTTCTATGTTGCTCAGGCTGGCCTCAAAGGATTCTCCTGCCTTCTCCCAAAATGCTGGGATTACAGGCATGAGACACTGCACCTGGCCCCCACTCTTTCCTTGAGGGAAGGGGCTAGGGTCTTCTTCCATCTTGTTGATGCACTGACCTCTGATCTTTCTTCCCCAGGCTGTGCTAAGACCTTGTACCACTCTGTCCACAAAAAGATCTTCACGCTTCCAGGAGATTGTCTGATCTACCCTGCTCATGATTACCATGGTGAGGGCTTCCTATAGGAGATGTGGGGCTTCCATTACTTTTGAAAGGGTGGCACAAAGACCACAATTCCCAGACATTCCTTTTAAAACATTAAATGCTTGAGTGTGCTGTGTGTGGATGTAGATGCTGTAAGACTGTTAGAATTCTGCAGAGCATGGGTTTTCCTGGGACTTATTGTAGATGATAAGGAGCTGTGGGAAACTACATTTTCCATGGTACCTATGAGGGAAAGACACCTCAGGGACTTTCTCAGAAGAGCCTGTCAGTCTCAGGCTGGAGAGGCACCCCAAGGCCTCCTGGGAAATGCTGTTCTGAGTTGCCCTAGATGCACCCATTGACTTTTCCTCCCCTCCCTTGGCCACTAGGGCTCACAGTGTCCACTGTGGAGGAGGAACGGACTCTGAACCCTCGGCTTACCCTCAGCTGTGAGGAGTTTATCAAAGTCATGAACAATCTGAACTTGCCCAAACCTCTGCAGATAGGTGAGCAGCTGAGGGCCCAGACCCCGGAATTTGAGGGAGAAGGAAGCTGGGGGCCTCAACTCCTGGGTTTAAGGGAGGAGGGACTGGAACCTGGACCTCTGGGTCTCAGAGAGGAGGGGCTGGGAGACTGGACCCCTGGGTCTTGGAGGGGTTGGGTTGGGGGCCTAGACCCCTGGGTTTGGGGGAGGAAGGGCTCGGAGCCTGGACTCCTGGGTTTGAAGGAAGGAGTTGGCTCAGAGCTAGAACTCTAGTTCCCCTGAAAAGAAGGGCTTCTAGGATTTCTGGACCCAGTGGAGCCTGGAAGTCTGCCTAGGCCCCTTAGTTTTAACTTTGGTTTCTTCTTTTCAGACATTGCTGTTCCAGCCAACATGCGCTGTGGGGTCCAGAGCCCCCCTTCCTGACCCTGTCTCTATCAGGTGCTAATGTCCACTAAGAATGCACTGGGTGGCATAAGAGGGGAGGTGTCACCATAGCACCTCTCCTCTCTCACCTCCACCCCCTAAATCCGCCCCCTGGAACTTCTGAATAAAACTTTTTTTGGCATAAATCTGACTTCTGCATGTTTTCTGGAGGAACCAGTTGGGTTTCTGGGCTGACAGGCTTGTGGGCAGTCTGGTTCCCTGGAGAGGCCAGAGGAACAGGCCAAGCTGAAGATACAGGTAGCCTGTAAGGAGGAGATTTCTTTTTTTTTTTTTTTTTATTTTTATTTTATTTTTTTTTTAAATACATGTATTTTATTATTCTTCATTACATTATTTCCCCCCCCCCACCCGTCCGTGATAAGACAGAATTGATTTACAGAAAAGAATACAGAAAACACCAAAGCTCCTGGTAGTGGGAGAGATTTCAA
>CAUYRH010153262.1:0-11987 GCA_963574655.1 Perodicticus potto | reverse complement strand
CACCCTGGATACAGTGCTGTGGCATCACAGCTCACAGCAACCTCCAATTCCTGGGCTCAAGCGAGTCTCCTGCCTCCGCCTCCCAAGTAGCTTGGACTACAGGCGCCCGCCACAACGCCTGGCCATTTTTTGGTTGCAGCCATCATTGTTGTTTGGCAGGCCCGGGCTGGATTCGAACCTGCCAGCTCAGGTGTACGTGGCTGGTGCCTTAGCCCGTTGAGCCACAGGCTCCGAGCCGCTACTGTAATTCTCATTTGACAAAAGAGTAAAACTGAGTCTAACCGAGGTGAAGAGTCTGGACCCAAATCACATAGACTGGGATTTGACTGTAGCAGGCTGCTCAAGAGTCTACGATCTTTGTTTTTTCTTTTCTTTTTTTGAGACAGAGTCTCACTATTTCACTCTCGATAGAGTGTCGTCGCATCGCAGCTCACAGCAACCTCCAACTCCTGAGCTTAAGCGATTCTCTTGCCTCAGCCTCCCAAGTAGCTGGGACTATAGGCACCCGCCACAACGCCTGGCTATTTTTTGGTTGTAGTTGTCATTGTTGTTTGGCAGGACCCGGCTGGGTTCCAACCCACCAGCTCCAGTGTATGTGGCTGGAGCCCTAGCCGCTGAGCTACAGGCACCGAGCCCGATCTTTGTTTTAAAACTTTTATTTTTGAGACAGTCTTACTGTTGCCCAGGCTAAAGTGCCATGGCGTCAACCTAGCTCACCACAACCTTAAACTCCTGAGTTCAAAAGATCCTCTTGCCTCAGCCTCCCAAGTAGCTGGGACTACAGGTACCTGCCACAATTACTGGCTAATTTCTTCTATTTTTGGTAGAATTGGGATCTCACTCTTGCTCAGGCTGGTCTTGAACACCTGAGCTCAGGGGATCCTCCTGCCTTGGCCTTCTAGAGTACTAGGAATACCGTGCCCAGCCTATTTTAAAACTTTTAATTTTGTATTAATTTTACACTCAGCAGAAAAGTTCAAAAATATTGCAGTTTCTATCTTCCCCTCAGTCAGTTTCTCCTGATGTTAATCTAATGTAACTGTAGCATAATGATTGAAATCAGAAAATCAAGATTGGCACAATACTCCTAACTGAACTGCAGACCTTATATGAATTTCACCGTTTTCTCACAAATGTCGATTTCTGTTCTAGGAGCCAGCCCAGGATCTCATGCCACATTGGTTGTGCCCTCATAGTTTCCTCCTATCTGTCAGTTTCTCGGTCTTCGCTTATTTCCCATGATCTTGATATTTTTAAGTACTAATCAGTTATCTTGTTGGATATCATTTTAGGTTTGATGTTTTCTCTCGATTGGAAATAAGTTATGTATTTTTGGCAAGATAATCATAGATGTGATGTTGTGTCCCCAGCGGATCATGATGTTGATATGACCCCCTGCTGTTAGGTGGGATTTTGACCTTGATCATTTTGTTAAAGAGGTGTCTGCTGGGTTTCTTTACTATAAAGTACTTATTGTTTTCTCTGTTGTTGATTAGTATCTGGGGGGAGATTGCTCAAGACTATGCAAATCCTGTTTCTTCTTGATTGTTTGCTCACTAATTTTAGCATCCATCGTGAATCTTATCTGCCAAAATTACTAGTGAGGTGTTTGCTTAACTGTGATTTTCTAATTCCCTCTTTCCACCTAATTGCAATTTTACTGTAAGGAGGAGCTGCTCCTTTCTGCTCCTCTTATTTATTGATTCAATTATTTATGTATATCATGAACTCACAGATATTTATTTTATTCTATGGGTAAAAGATGTCATTCTGTTTTGGGGGGGGGTGTTTGAGACAGTTTCAAGCTATTGCCCCAAGTAGAATACCATGGTATCATAGCTACAGCAACTTCCAAGCCTTGGGCTCAAGAAATCCTCTTGCCTCAGTTTTTTTGTTTTTAGAAGAGACGGGGTCTTGCTTTTGCTCAGTCTGGTCTCGAACTTGTGAACTCAAGCAATCCACCCACCTAGGCCTCCCAGAGTGCTAGGATTACAGGTGTGAGCCACCTTGACTGGCCTGATGTCATTCTATGACTCTTTATTCCACTACTCAGATTGTCCCAGATTTGGTCTCTAGAAATCTCTTCAGATTGGTTGGGTTCTGGGTCTTTCCAACAAGCCCCCATCATTTTCAATCACTTCTTTACTTTATAACATCATAAATTATTCCATGCTCTTTTCTTTCTTTCTTCCTTCCTTCCTTCCTTCCTTTCTTTCTTTTTTCTTCAGACAGGTCTTACTTTGTTACTTTGGGTAGAGTGCTATGGGGTCATAGGTCACGGCAACCTCAAAAGCTTGGGTTCAAGTGATCCTCTTGCCTCAGTCTCCTGAGCAGCTGGGTTTACAGACCCCTGCTTCAGGACCTGGCTACTTTTTCTATTTTTAGTAGAGATAGGCTCCTGCTCTTGTTCATGCTGGTCTTGAACTTCTGAGCTCAAGCAATCCACTTACCTTAGCCTCCCAGAGTGCTAGGATTACAGGTGTGAACCACCGTGCCTGGCACATCTTGTGTATTTCCTGTCTTATGTCTGGAATGAACAGTTTCTCCAATGAGTCCTAGTTCCTTTTATTAGAGATTTTTTTTTTTTTAAGACAGAATCTCAGTATGTAGCCCTCGGTAGAGTGCTTTGGCGACTGTGGTGTCATAGCTCACAGCAACCTCAAACTCTTGGGCTTACGCGATTCTCTTGCCTTGGCCTCCCAAGTAGCTGGGACTGGACTATAGGTGCCTGCCACAACACCTGGCTTTTTTTTTGTTGCAGGGATCATTGTTGTGTAGCTAGCCGGGGCCGGGTTCGAACCTACCAGCCTTGGTGTTTGTGGCCGGCACTGTAACCACTGTGCTACGGGCGCCAAGCCAAGAATGTGTATTTAGAAACTAAGATCTGAGTGCTAGGTGAGCTCATGGGGCTGAGTGCTCATGCTAAGGGCTTCTAGGCTCTCTCAACAAACACAGCAAAGCAATGCGTGCATGCATGCTAATGTGCTTACTCACAATATGTATTTCTGCATCCATCTATCTGTTTATCTGTTAAACATCAGGAGATCATGGTGATATCTCTGATTTCAGCTCCACACCAAGGGTTTATTTTAGCATCCGTCTTTCCTTATTTGTAACTTCTTTCTCTAGCAGCGAGAAACGTGACTCTCACCATCTACCATATACTGACTTGTTTAGCCCTGGCATATGCATACAGCAGTTTCAGAATTGTTTGCCCCTATCCCTGGGAGAAGCCTTTAGAGACTAGATGGCAGCATTTATGCACAGTTCCTTTTGTCTTTGGCCTTACAATACCTATTTAGGACACTGTTTCCCACAGTTATTTTTCTTCCCCATCCCCTTTAGTGTGATTATGTTATTTTTATTTATTTTTATTATTTATTTATTATTATTTTTTTTAATTGTTGGGGATTCATTGAGGGTACAAGAAACCATGTTACACTGATTGCATTTGTTGGGTACAGTCCCTCTTACAATCGTGTTTTGCCCCCAAGAGGTGTGGCACGCACTAAGACCCCACCCCCCTCGCTTCTTCCCTCTCTCTGCTCTTCCTTTCCCCACCCCTCCCTCATTCTTTCTCTCTCTGCTCTCCCCTTCCCTCACCCCCACCTTGTCAATAATTGTCCTCATATCAAACTTGAGTACATGGGATTCATGCTTCTCCATTCTTGTGATGCTTTACTAAGAATAATGTGTTCCACTTCCATCCAGGTTAATACAAAGGCTGTAAAGTCTCCATTTTTTTTTTTTTTTTTGAGACAGAGCCTCAAGCTGTCACCCTGGATAGAGTGCTGTGGCATCTCAGCTCACAGCAACCTCCAATTCCTGGGCTCAAGCGAGTCTCCTGCCTCTGCCTCCCAAGTAGCTAGGACTACAGATGCCCGCCACAACGCCCGGCCATTTTTTGGTTGCAGCCGTCATTGTTGTTTTGGCGGGCCTGGGCTGGATTCGAACCCGCTAGCTCAGGCATATGTGGCTGGCGCCTTAGCCCACTGAGCCACAGGCGCCGAGCCTAAAGTCTCCATTTTTTTAATGGCTGAATAGTATTCCATAGTGTACATATACCATAGCTTGTTAATCCATTCCTGGGTTGGTGGGCATTTAGGTTGTTTCCACATTTTGGTGATTGTAAATTGAGCTGCATATTTATTTTTATTTTTATTTTTTTGGTAGAGGTTAACGCTACCCCTTTGAACAGCAGTTTCTTCATTTTTATTTTATTTACTTACTTGTTTATTTATTTATTTCATGAGACAGAGTCTTACTCTGTCGCCCTGGGTAGAGTGCTCACACCAACCTCAAACTCCTGGGCTTAAGTCATCCTCTTGCCTCAGCCTCCTAAGTAGCTGGTACTATACGTGCCCACCAGGACGCTGGGTCGATTTATCTTTCCCTTTTCTTTTTTTTTGTTTTTTTTTTTTTTTTTTTGAGCAGGGTGGGGTGGTGGTAGAATGGGATCTTGCTCTTGCTCAGGTCAGTCTTGAACTCCCGAGCTCAAGAGATCCACTTCCCCCTTGGCCTCCCATATGCTAGGATTACAGGCATGAGCCAGTGTCCCCAGCCTATGTTATTCATTTTTTAATATGCTTAGGTCCATTTATTAGTGTTGATGTTCCGTGTTGGGTTACCCGCATCCTGATATTTTGTTCATTTATGTTTTGGGCGTGTGAAGGACATGTGAAACATGCTTGTTGTTCCAGGTGTCAGAATTACCCAAAAAGATCAACTCAGAGAAGTGTCTCAAAAAAAAAAAAAAGAGAAGTGTCTCTTCTTCATCCCTGATACTCTGTTCTTATTCCCCCCTTTTGCTATCCATTTTCCACCTGTCCCCTATAAGTAATCCATCATTTTAGTTTCTGATATATTCTTCCTGTATATTGTTCTATGTATTTCTGGTATACTCTTTTGGGGGGGATAGGGAGATGGAGTCTCACTCTGTCACCCTGGGTAGAGTGCCCTGGAGTCACACAGCTCACAGCAACCTCAAACTCCTGGCCTCAAGCCATTCTCTTGCCTCATCTTCCCTAGTAGTTGCGACTACAGGCGCCTGCCACAATGCCTGGCTAGTTTTTCTATTTTTGGTAGAGACGAGGTCTCGCTCTTGTTCAGGCTGGTCTCAAACTCCTGAACTCAAGCAATCTATCCACCTCGGCCTCCCAGAGTATTTCTTTTGTACAGATGAGTGTATACCTGCATATTTTCTTATATGTCCTTATGCTAAGGGTAACTGATGACACTCTTGGGCACTTTGCTTTTTTTTGGTTTAACAATATGTCCTGGAACAATTTCATAACTGTTCTTAGAGCCTGTTCTTATTTTTTTTTTTATACCACTGTGTGGATGTTATTCAGTCACTCTCCTACATATGGGCATTTTGGTCGATTCCCGTATTTTGCAATTACAAAGAGTGCTGCTGTAAATAACCTCGAGCACGCAGTGCTGGAGGAAGAACCTGTGCTCTTAACATCATGCTATACCACAGGGTATTTTTTTAAAGCCTTGATTTCGTGGCTAGCATTTAAGAATTTGAAGCTTTCACTTAAAAACCTGGACCCGGCACTTTGGGAGGCTGATGCAGGAGGATCATCTCAAGTCCAGGAGCTTGAAACCAGCCTGGGCAACACAAGGACACTGCTTATGTATGAAAAACAAAAAAATAGGCAGTGTGGTGGGCACCTGTAGTCCCAGCTAGAGGGAGGATCACTTGAATCCAGGATTTTGAGGTTGCAGTGAGCTCTGATCACGCTGCTGTACTCCAGCGTGGGTGACAGAGCCAGAAACTGTGTCTTAAAAAAAAAACAACAAACTTTAGCCAGGCATTGTGGAGGGTGCCTACAGCTCCAGCCGATAAGGAGGCTGAGACTTGAGGGTTGCTTGAACCCCAAGAGTTTGAGGTTGCTGTGAGCTGTGATGCCACGGCACCCTACTGAGGGCAACTTTGCCTCCAAAATCCCCCCAAATCTGGATTTGCATATCTATCTATATATACTCCTGGGATATAAAAGTCACTGTGTCAAGATTTATTCTAGACGTCGATAGATTTGATGGGATTGGGCCTGCTTCCTGCTTGGCTACTATCATCAGCGCTGAGTGATGGCTGTCCCTTGTAAGCAGGGTGGGGTCTGCAGTTTGCCTCCTGCCCTGCACCTCCTCACTGCTTTCCAGCTGGCCCTTGTCCCCCATTATATTACCTAGCTGGCTTCCAGACATCTGAGTTGACGACACTCGGTGGCATCACGTGTGTGCAATGTTCAGCCCAAGGCCTGCACACAGTAAATAATGACATTATAATAATATTCATCCCCATGCAAATCCAACTGCACTAGACACCGGTCCAAGTGTTTTACTTGTATTCATTCATCTGAGCCTCCTAACAATCTTAAAGGGTCGATACTATTATTATTCCATTTTACAGAAAGGGCAACTGAGGGACAGAGAGATGAAGTCACCTGCCCGATGAAAGCAGAGTGGGGAAACGGCAGATCCCTAGGATTAAATTTGGGCAGCTCTAGAGACTGGGCTTTAACTTGTAAATGGTCCAGAGCCGTGACAGCCAAGGCCCCTCCGTGCCCTGCCCTGGCCTCACTGCCCAGGCCCTCCCTGTTCTTTTCTCCCCAGGTGAGCCCGGCTCCATGACTGTGACGTGGACCACATGGGTCCCAGCCCGCTCTGAAGTGCAGTTTGGGATGCAGCAGGCGGGGCATCTGCCCCTCCGGGCCCAGGGCACCTTCAGCACCTTTGTGGATGGGGGTTTGCTCCGGAGAAAGTTCTACATCCACCGAGTCATGCTGCGGGGCTTGCTGCCCGGGGCCGAGTATGGTGAGAAGGGTCCAAGGCGAGGGTGTTGAGGGGGAACAGGAAGAGGAGTGGACGAGGACTAGAAGTGGCTTGGGCCAGGTTGGAGACTCGTCGGCTTATCTGCAAGCTTGTTGTATGGCACGCTTCCCCCCTCCCCATGAAGATGGAAGGTGGACAGAGGGGCATGGGTCACCCTGCAAGACGCCCGTCTCCTCCCCGCCCCCACTAGAAGAGGATAGGGGTTGGGGGAGCAGTCCTGGGACGCCTCAGCTGACGGTGACCCTTTCCTCTTCTCTCAGTTTACCGCTGTGGCAGTGCCCAGGGCTGGAGCCGTCGGTTCCGCTTCAGAGCCCTTAAGAGTGGGGTGCACTGGAGCCCCCGTCTGGTTGTATATGGGGACCTGGGAGCTGACAACCCGAAGGCCCTGCCCCGGCTGCGCAGGGACACCCTGCAGGGCATGTACGATGCGCTTCTCCATGTGGGTGAGGCATCAGCAAGATTGTGCCTGGAGCAGGGGAAGCATGGATGGGAGGCGGCGCCAGGACAGCGGAGGGGACAGGGTGGGGGCCAGCGTGTCTCTGGCTAAAGGGCCTGTCCAGGTTAAAATTCCAACTCCGGCACTTATTGCCATGGGCTTTGGTTTTCCCCTGCGTATTATTACTATCAGAGGTGAAGCTAGTTTGGAATTCCCAGGATTGTCACAGTGACCTGGGAGAGCATAAGTGCTTTGTAAGCACTAGCTACTGTGATATTGCTGCTGCTGCCTGGAGGGGACAGAGAAATAGCTGGGACTGAGACCTATGCAGTTCAAAGGGTAGGCTCCCTGTTTTATTCCTGGATCTTCACTAACGAGCTCTGTGACCTGAGGCCTCAGTTTCCCCATCTGAACTGGGATAATCCCCCTCAGAGGGAGTTTTGAAGTTTTGGGTGATGGCTTATGTCAGGCATTTGGAATTGTGGCTGGTACAAAATCAGGGTCTCCCAGAGTTACTGTTCTGGGAGGGGACAAGGTGGTAGACAGAGATGGGGGCTGGTGTGCTCAGGGCACAGGAGACAATGTGGCGCTGAGGGGTCCCGGGGAACAGAGGTGGCACGAGCACATGGGGGCAAGTGTGAGGCAGGGATGGGAGCCAGGGCAGCCCAGAGGCCGGGGTCACACAGCCCCCACCTCAGCTACCAGCTCTCTCAATTCTGGTGAAAGTAGAGCCCGATTTGGGCCTCACTCTGCTTCTGCCTCCCGCCCCCAGGAGACTTTGCCTACAACATGGATCAGGACAACGGCCGTGTTGGGGACAGGTTCATGCGGCTCATTGAGCCCGTGGCTGCCAGCCTGCCATACATGACGTGCCCCGGGAATCATGAAGAACGATAGTGAGGCCCGAGGGCTGAGGGGGAGGTGAGGGCTGGATCGGTGAAAACGCTTGTGTCTGTCCTTCCCAGTGTCTCTCCTCAGTCCCTCACACTGCGGCATCTCTCTTCATCTCCACCCACCCCCACTGCCTTTTTTTTTTCTTTGAGAGTGGGTATGTCGCCCTGGGTAGAGCGCCATGGCATCACAGCTCACAGCAACCTCAAACTCTTGAGCTGAAGCAATTCTCATGCCTCAACCTTGTGAGTAGGTGGGACTATAGGCGCTCACCATAACGCCCGGCTATTTTTAGAGACAGGGTCTTGCTCTGTCTCAGACTATCCACCCGCCTCCGCCTCCCAAGTGCTGGGATTACAGGTGTCAGCCACTGTGCCCAGCCCCTTTTTTTTTAAAAACAGAGTCTTGCTCTGTCGCCCAACTCAAGTCAGCTAGAATGCAGTGGCATTATCATAGCTCACTGCAACCTCAAAATTCTGGATTCAAGGCTCAGCACCCATAGCATAGTCGTTACGGTGCCAGCCACATGCACTGAGGCTAGTGGGTTCGAGCCTGGCCCGGGCCAGCTAAAACAACAATGACAACTGCAACAAGAAAATAGCCGAGCGTTGCGGCAGGCACCTGTACTCCCAGCTACTTGGGAGGCTTAGGCAAGAGAATCGCTTAAACCCAAGAGTTTGAGGTTGCTGTGAGCTGTGACACCATGGCACTCTACCAAGGGCAACAAAATGAGACTCTGTCTCAAAAAAAAAAAAATTCTGAGTTCAAGCAATCCTCCTGCCTTAGCCTCCCACCTGTAGCTGGGACAACAGGTGCCCGACACCATGCCTGGCTAATTTTTCTACTTTTAGTAGAGACAAGGTCTTGTTCTTGCTTCGGACCAGCCTCCCAGAGTGCTGGGACTCTGGCACGAGCCATAGCACCTGGCCCTGTGCTATCTCTTTGTGATAACAATAAAAGAAGGGGTTTGGGTGCTGGGAGCCAGCCCTGGGCCTGACCGCCCAGGCCCTCACCCCCTCCCTTTTACTTTCTTTTTCTAGCAACTTCTCTAACTACAAGGCTCGGTTCAGCATGCCAGGAGACAATGAAGGCCTGTGGTACAGGTACTTGGGGGTACTGGGGGCCTGGCCTGTCTCCCCTGAAGGACGGGAGATGCAGAGGAGACCCCATCTCTGACACCTGTCTTTTGATCCCACTAGCTGGGATCTGGGTCCAGCCCACATCATCTCCTTCTCCACCGAGGTGTATTTCTTTCTCCATTACGGCCGCCACCTGGTAGAGAAGCAGTTTCACTGGCTGGAGAGCGACCTCCAGGTAACCGAGTAGGAGCCCCCTTCTATCCCTAACCCGCTCCCTCCACCCACCCCTGCCCCTCACCTGGGCCCTTCTCTCCAGAAAGCCAATAAGAACCGGGTGGCCCGGCCCTGGATCATCACCATGGGCCACCGACCCATGTACTGCTCCAACGCAGACTTAGACGACTGTACGTGGCACGAGAGCAAAGTGAGGACCCCCTTCTGGACGGCAGGGTAGGGGCGAGGAGAGCCAGGTGGGGGTTTGGCCTGAGCCACCCTCACCTGCTTGTTCGTCCTGCCCAGGTCCGCAAAGGCCTCCAAGGCAAGCTGTTTGGGCTGGAGGATCTTTTCTACAAATACGGTGAGTGACCCCTGGGATGGCCCGGCCCCACGCCCACACCCCATCTCTCCCAGCCCGAGGGCCTGACCCCCGCCTGCTCTGTCTCAGGAGTGGACCTGCAGCTGTGGGCTCACGAGCACTCCTATGAGCGGCTGTGGCCGATTTACAACTACCAGGTAAGGCACATGGAGGCCCAGGCGCCCACGAGGCTGGTGCCAATTTTGTCAGACGCCCTGGGCGTGGCCTGCTGGGACCTCCACACACACTTTTCCCCCTTCTCCAGGTATTTAATGGCAGCCAAGAGACGCCCTACACCCACCCACGAGGCCCTGTCCACATCATCACAGGCTCTGCGGTGAGCAGTGGGGGCGGTGCCTTTGGCTTCTCTCATTATTAATCCGGGGCTGACCTTGTTCCAGCCTGGGTGTCACATGCTTCATTCTTTTGATGTCAATCTTCAGCCCTAAGGTTAGGTACTCCGAGCAGCATGGCCACTGTAACAGATGCAGGAATAGAGGCTTGGAAAAAATACCTGCTCATCATCACAGGTTGAGTAAGTGGCAGGGGTCCGGGCATGGTGGCTCACGCCTGTAATCCTAGCACTCTGGGAACCGAAGCCAGGGGATTGCTTGAGTTCAGGAGTTTGAGACCAGCTTGAGCAAGAGCAAGATCCTCATCTCTACTAACAATAGAAGAAATTAATTGGGTGTCATGGCAGGCTCCTGTAGCCCCAGCTACTCAGAAAGCTGAGGCAAGAGGATTGCTTAAGCCCAAGAGTTTGAAGTTGCTGTGAACTATGGTACTAGTTCTGTAGAACTATGGCACTCTACCCAGGGCGACAGAGTGAGCCTCTGTCTCAGAAAAAAAAAAAAGTGGTGTGGGTTGGATTTCCTCCATTGTAAAGTTACTCTGGTTCCCTTTTAATTCATAACCATCTTTGGGGAGAAACTTTCAGACCACGCAAATGTCTTGTTTCTCTTCAAACTTTAACCCGTCGGTGGATTTCTTGCCTGCAATAGTTATCACTGCAGTGTTCTAAGGCTAATGGGGATTTTCTGCTTCCCTTATTCTCTCAGGATTTATTAATTGCAATCCTCCTATAAGGGAGAGTTATGCCTTCTGCCCTGTTTGTTTAGTTGGTTAACTATTTATTTATGTCAGCGTGGATTCATGGATACTTTATTTTATTCTGCGGGTTATAAACCAACACTACTGTTATTTATTCAGATGCTCTAGCCAGTAGTAGCTGTCAGGTGGGCTGTCAGGTGGCACATGGCCCTTCCTACATGTCCCCATTATTTCGTAAGCATCTCCCTACTCCTGGGTTCTCCTAATTGCTCCAGGATCATTTTTTGTTTTCCCTGCCCAGCCTTACTATCAGCTCCTGCTCCAAGGAGACAAGGCTTCATTTTTAAAGCTGATCCTTACAAAATATTAAGATCAAAGGAAGAGCCACTCCTGATAAAAATTCAAACAGTGCAGAGGGCAGGAGGTGAACAGCAGCCGCCCATGCCACTTCTGTCCCAGCTCTCGGTGTTACCTGTCTAGGCTGGCATCTGGCAGTGTGCTGTGCTTGTGCAAGGGAATGATTGTCTAGACAGAGATGGGTTACTGTAGCACCCACTTATAAAAAGTGACACGGGGCTGGGCACAGTGGCTCATGCCTGTAATCCTAGTACTCTGGGAGGCCAAAGCAGGAGAGTAGCTTGAGGTCAGGAGTTCGAGACCACCCCGAGCAAGAGTGAGATCTTAGCTCTAGTAAAAAGAGAAAACTTAGCCAGGTGTGGGAGGCACCTGTAGTTCCCAGGTATTTGGGAGGCTGAGGTGGGAGGATCACTTGAGCTCAGGAGCTTGAAGTTGAAGTGAGCCATGATACCACCACAGCATTCTAACCTGGGCAACAGAGCATAACTCTGTCAAAATAAATAAGATAAAATGAAGTGAAGTAATGTAAAGTAAAGTAAAATCAAATAATGACATGGATCATGCTCCATGCCCTAGTGGTTCTCAGCCTTGGTACACCTCAGAATTTCCTGGGGATCTTTTTTTTTTTTTTTTTTTTTTTGAGACAGAGCCTCAAGCTGTCACCCTGGATAGAGTGCTGTGGCATCACAGCTCACAGCAACCTCCAATTCCTGGGCTCAGGCGAGTCTCCTGCCTCTGCCTCCCAAGTAGCTGGGACTACAGG
>CAUYRH010153261.1:0-19264 GCA_963574655.1 Perodicticus potto | reverse complement strand
TTTTTTTAATGCTGCATTGTATTGCATGGTATACATATACCACAATTTATTAATCCATTCGTGGGTGGATGGGCACTTGGGCTTCTTCCATGACTTGGCGATTATGAATTGAGCTGCAATGAACAATCTGGTGCAAATATCTTTATTGCCAAATGATTTTTGGTCCTATGGATATACACCCAGAAGAGGAATTGCAGGGTCAAACGGCAGTTCTCCATTTAGATCCCTGGGTGTTCTCCAAACTTCCTTCCAAAAGGAACGTACTAGCTTGCATTCCCACCAGCAGTGGAGAAGTGTTCCCTTTTCTCCACATCCACGCCAACATCTGTAGTTTGGGGATTTTGTGATGTGGGCTACTCTTCCTGGAGTTAGATGGTATCTCAGAGTGGTTTTGGTTTGCATTTCTCTAATGATTAAAGATGATGAGCATTTTTTCATGTGTCTGTAGACTATGCACCTGTCTTCTTCAGAGAAGCTCCTGTTCATGTCTCTTGCCCACAATGAAATGGGATCACTTGTTTTTTTGCTTAGCAATAAGTTTGAGTTCTCTGTGGATTCTAGTTATTAGACCTTTGTCTGAAGTATAACTTGCGAAAATCCTCTCCCATTCTGAAGGCTGTCTATTTGCTTTACTTACTGTGTTCTTGGAAGTGCAGAAGCTTTTTAATTTGATTAGATCCCAGTAATGTATTTTTGATGTTGATTCAATTGCCTGGGGTGTCCTCCTCATAAAGTATTCTCCCAGGCCAACTTTTTCAAGTATTTCCCCTACACTATCTCTAAGAATTTTTATAGTTTCATGTCTTAAGTTTAAGTCCTTTAGCCAGTGAGAGTCAATTTTTGTTAGAGGAGAAAGGTGTGGGTCCAGTTTCAGTCTTCTATAGGTCGCCAGCCAATTCACCCAGCACCGTTTGTTGAATAGGGAATCTTTCCCCCAATTTATATTTTTGATAGGCTTATCAAAAATCAAATGATGATAAGTCTGTGGATTCACCTCTTGGTCTTCAATTCTGTTCCATACATTTACCTATTTTTATGCCAGTACCATGCTGTTTTGATCACTATAGATTTCTCCCAATTTGTTTTTATTTCTGAGTAATGTCTTGGCTATTCGAGGTTTTTTATGTTTCCATATAAAATGAAGTACTAATTTTTCCAGGTCTATAAAGTATGACAGAGGTGCTTTAATAGGGATCGTATTAAATCTGTAGATTGCTTCAGGTAGTATTGACATTTTAACAATATTGATTCTTCCCAGCCATGAGCATGGTATATTTTTCCATTTGTTAACACCTTCAGCTATTCCTTTTCTCAGAGTTTCATAGTTCTCTTTATAGAGGTTCTTCACATCCTTAGTTAGATACACTCCCAGATATTTCATCTTCTTTGGCACTATTGTAAAGGGAATAGAGTCCTTGGTTGTTTTTCCCCTTGACTATTTTTGGTATATATAAAGGCTATAGATTTGTGAGTGTTAATTTTGTATCCTGAGATTTTGCTGTATTCCTTGATCACTTCTAGGAGTTTTGTAGCTGATTCCCTGGGGTTTTCCAGATATATAATCATATCGTCTGTGAAGAGTGACAGTTTGATCTCCTCTGTTCCTATTTGGATCCCCTTGATTGCCTTCTCTTGCCTGACTGTTAAAAAGCTGTGGAGACAGTGGGCATCCTTGCCTGGTTCCTGGTCTGAGTGGAAACGATTTCAGTTTTACTACATTCAATACGATATTGGCTGTGGGTTTGCTGTAGATGACCTCTATCAGTTTAAAAAATGTTCCTTTTATACCTATTTTCTTAAGCATTCTGATCAAGAAAGGATGCTGGATATCATCCAAAGATTTTTCTGCATCAATTGAGAGAATCATATGGTCTTTGTTTTCTAATTTATTTATATGTGTGTTGCATTTATGGATTTATGCATATTAGACCATCCTTGGGACCCTGGGATGAAATCCACCTGGTGGTGATGTATAATTTGTTTGGCGTGTTGTTGAATTCTGTTTGCTAGGATCTTATTGAATATTTTTGCATCAATATTCATTAGAGATATTGGTCTATAATTTTCTTTCCTTGTTGGGTCTTTTCCTGGTTTGGGTATCAGGGTGATATTTGCTTCATAGAATGTGTTGGAAAGTATTCCTTCTTTTTCTATGTTTTGGAAAAGGTTAAGTAATACAGGTACTAGCTCCTCTTTAAAGGTTTGGTAGAATTCTGATGTGAAGCCATCTGGTCCTGGGCTTTTCCTTCTGGGGAAATTTCTTATAGTTGATGCTATTTCAGAACTTGATATAGGCTTGTTCAACATTTCCACACTTTTCTGGCTGAGTCTAGGAGGGTGGCATGTTTCCAAGTATTGATCTATTTCCTTCAGATTTTCATACTTCTGAGAATAGAGTTTTATGTAATATTCATTAAGGATTTGTTGAATTCTGAGGTCAAGTACTTTAAAGATGAGGTTGGTATTGCCTTTGACTATTCTGCTGGTATAGCGTTAAGCAGTTTCCCCATTGTAGAGTTACTACTTTCTTTCTTTCCATCCAGCCATCTTTCTTCTTTCCTTTGGAAGGAAGTCACTATTTGTAGCCAAAACTCAAGAACTGTTAAGTCTTGATTCTCCTCCTTCAGAGTGGAATATGTATGTAGTTTATTTGAAAAACTGATTAAAGATTTGTATCTTCTCCCCATTTATTAACTGGGAATATTGGATTGTAGTTTTGTTTTTTTGTGATGTCTTTGCTGTCAGGGTGATACCGGCCTTATAGAATGAGGCAGATCATGTTCCTCCTATTTTTGTTAGATTTTATAAAGTTTTTGTGTTAATTCTTCTTAAATATTTGGTAGAATTCAGGAGCGAGGTCATCTGGTCCTGCGCCTTTCTTCATGGGAAGTTTATGGTTATTTTTATTATTACTGGTGTAATAGCTAACACAATCTTTTTGACTTCTTGTATTCCTGTTGAGATGTTTTAATCCCACTGGAGTTAATTTTGGCTGCTTATATTTTCTAGTGACTTGTTGATGTCATCCAGGTTATCCAAGTCTCCACATGCAGTTACTTGTCACAGTCCCTTGTGATCATTTTTGTTCCTGTAAAGTCAGGGCTAATGTCTCCTCTCTCGTTCCTCATTTTTATCATTGGACCTTTACTGTTTTCTTGTCAAGTCTAAGTGAAAGTTCATCATTTTTGTTGATTTATGTCAAATAACAGAATAAAGTTTTGGTTTTATTGGTTTTTCTCTACTTTTTAGGTCTCCATTTAGTTGTTTGGCCTCTTTTTCATTATTTTCTTCTTTCTGCCTGCTTTTGTTTTAGTTTGCTCATCTTTCTCTAGGTTCTTAACATGAAACAGTAGGTGGATGATTTGAAATCTTTCTTTTTTTTTTTTTGTAGAGTGTTTTTTAAACATTTCAGATTGATATGAAGGGACAAATGTTTAGTTACATTGTTTTCGTTTCTATGGTAAAGTTCAAGTTGTATGAGCACATCACGCATGTATGTGCTGTATACCTTACATGGGACACATTAGGTGAGAACTTGCTGATCCCCTTCCCTATTCCCATTTCTCTTTTCCCCTTTTCCTCCTCTCCTCCTCCCCCTCACTAGAATATATTTGTGGTTTTCTTTGTTTATTTATATATGGGTTTCATGTTAGTAATTAAGTATACTGGCTATTTGCCTTTCTATTCTTACAAAACTTTACTAAGAAGAATGTGTTGTTTCAAATTCAGACTGGAGTTCTTAATGAGGCCATAATATTTTTGACCAGAAATTGAACCTAGGTGGTGAAAGCATTGCCAAAGGAATTTTTGAAACGTGGCATGACAGTGAATGCACAGGCAGGGGAGGAAAGTTTTGAAATAATATTTTAGAAGGTGATACAATTATTGGTAGTGATAAGGTGAAGTTAGGACTTTTGAATATCCTTCTTTTATAATGTAGGTGTTTACTGCTATAAATTTTACTTTGGTCACTGCTTTTATAGATTTCACATGTTCCCATATGTTGTTTTTTTCATTTTCATTCATCTCAAAGTATTTTCTAATTTCAGTTGTGGGGAAAAACAATATTTTCATTAAACGGTGCTGAGAAAATTGTATATCCACATTCAAAAGAATGAAATTAGACCCTTGTCTCACATTATATACAAAAGAACAACTCAAACTGGATTAAAGACTTAAATATAAGTTGTGGTTTATTTTTTAACCCATTGATTATTTAGGAGCATCTTGTCTAATTTCTACATATGAATAAATTTTCAAATTTTTCTGTTATTGATTTCCAATTTTAACACAATGTCATTATAAAATCTACTATGTATGTTTTTCATCCTTTAAAGCATTATTTCAATCTTTCTAAATGTTTTGGGACTTGTTTTATGAAATAACATTACCCACTCTGTAGAATGTTCTGTGTACGCTTGGGAAGAATAACTATTCTGCTGCTGTTGGATGAAATGTCCCAGTAATGTCTATTATCTAGTTGGTTTGTAACATTTTTCAAGCCTCCCTTTTTCTTGATGACCTCCTTTGAGGTTGTTCTATGCATTATTGAATTTGAAATATTGAAATCCGAGACGAAAAACTTAAGGAAGGAATGAACATGGAAGTCTATCCATTCAAACCCCAGGCCTGAAATTTAGATCCTACTGATGAGAATATATCTGTGGCCCACAATAGACTTTCTCAAATAACAAAGGGCAACAGCAACCATCTGCTATGAGTAAAGTGCCACTATCAGGTAAATTGGGCAAACAGCAATCTCCTGGGGTGCTCATAAAATTAACTAGCAGAGGTTTGCCCAAGGTAGCTGTGTTATAGGAGCAAGATGACACCCTTTCTTCCTACAGTAACCTCTCAGTGTCCTCCGATACCATACCAACTGACAAAAACAGACGTTTGCAGGGTACAACTCCAGCATCACAAGAGAATGCAGGGAAGAGTAGGTTTGCTCTGCGGGGCAATAACGTGTTACATGGTACAGACTCTTCCCTCAGATTCTCAGCTTCCATATATATTCGAACTTCTAAACAACAACAACAGCACCATATATTTCCACCAAAAAACTTATAGCTATTCTTAATATAACTACGTTCTCATTGCTTCCCTGATGAGAAGAAGTACCCAGTCCTGACAGTCACTGTTCCTCTCCTCACATTCGGTTTTGAGACCATTAAATATTGTAACCTAAATACTATGTGCTAAAGTTTTTCCAGTAACTTTTAAATAAAATAAAAAAGGAAAGAGGGGATAAAATAAAATATTTAATGTATACACATAATATAAATATGAAAATGTTACTATCATCATTGTTTTCGAAATTAGCAACAAGACTGTAGTTGATATATGTGGGTTTTCTTCTTTTACTGATTACTTTACATTTCCCGTTCCTTCAGCCATAACCTTCAAAGCTGGTCAGAGTTCCCAATTTGGTGGAGCTGCCTGAACTCTCCTTCCTGTATACTATGGATATGGAAAAGTTTTGCAATTTTGATTAATGTAGTTTTCCATTAACTTTTAATAGTGGGTATGGAAGTACTGAGCATTAGCCCTGTGGACCATTATGGGTTGTAGGCACAGTCTTCTTTACCTTTCATTGTAATAGCAGTGAAATTTTTCCTCAATAAATTGGATACATTATTCCAGCAAGCAGAGTAACTTCATTTTCTGTCTGTTGCTTCAGTGGCACAAAATGACCAAAATGTCCCATGGCAGTCTCATTTTCCAATTCAATGAGCCATTGTTGTGTATCCTGGCACAATGGTTACTCTTTAGGAAATAAGGCCTCAAAATCAGCAGATCTCATTATCTAGGGAACAAAAAGCAAAGCCTTTGTAAATCAGCCATTAGGAATAATTTTGAGAGGAAACATATGGCCTTCTGTCCTTGATTCCTAAAACCATGTGTTCCGCCACTGGAGAGAAAGCCCCATATTTGTGGTCTCTGAGTTACAGAATTCTCAGGTCCTCTAAGATAGAATATCATTCTTTTAGGGCATTTTGTTCAAACTAGTATCATAACTGACTCTCCACTAAACCATTCTACCATTCAATTAGACCATCTTCTTCCAAGTAGTGGGTTCTGTGATAGACCAGTTATTCCTAGCACATAAACCTAATACTATACTTACGGATGTAAAATCAGTTCCTGATTAGAAACATTTTGCAGAATACCATGATGATAATAAAGATATTCTAACTCTATAAATGATGTTATTGGCAAGAGCAAATCAATATTCAGACTGCGTCTATTCCAGTGAGGATGCATGTATTACTAGGCATATATCAATATTTTTGTAAATATGGTGTTGAATAATTTTCAACATGTTTTCCCCTATTTTGACATTGTATATGAATATTTTCCATGTGATAAGCTGTTAGTTATTTATCCTTCATGAATTTTAGTGGCTCTCTAGTTTCTGTGTTGGGACTGTGTATAATTCTTTCTTCTGGGAAGTTAGGTGAATTCCAAGTGTTGTTATTGCAAACACTTGGAAACTTTCCTTTAAATGAAGTTACAGGGTCAAAATTTGGCACATCTTTGAGGTTTTAGATTTGATTGCTAAATCACTCTTTAAAAAGATTATCACAGTTTATATATCCAACCCATTTCTAAATACCTTCACTAGTGGTAGGGGAAAACTGCCTTATAAAATGTTAGTTTTAAAGTTAAAACCTTCATGAAATTGTGAATGATGCTTAGATCATGTGCTTGGTATATATTTAATTTGGAGAAGGTAAGGCCTGTTATGGAACCCCCAATTCAGGCTCACATACCTGGTAAATGCTCTGACACCAGTGCCTGGAGAGAGAGAGAAAAGTTTATTTGATTTGGATAAAATTAGAAGAAAGGAGAACAAATTTCTCAGATCTGTCTTGCCATAGAGACCAGGAAGATTTTGTGTGGGGTGAGAGTAAGGTAAAGGGAAGTCTGTGTGGCTTTTAATCTTAGGTAACACCTTGAATAACTAGACTCCTGGTTGTCAGCAGCTAGTCACAACTTTCTCAGGAGCATTCACTCATTCATTCTGCAAAACAAACTCATAGGTTCTCTCCTGCCCCTGGAGTTAACACTTCCTTCATAACAAAGAAACAGGATCCACAGTTAATTGTTGTAAGGAGAAGGGGTACTGGAAAGGAAGTAACCAAGAGACTAGTCCAATTTTACATTATTTCAATCATTAAAAATGCTGGGCATCCAACTCTCAAGGGGTCCAGCTACAGGCTTATCATGTCAGTGGTATAAAGTGCCTCAACAAAGAGATTTCAGGGTCTGTTCATGGGGCAGTGACATGGCTGTGTAAAATAACGATGTGGCCGGTAGCCATTGCATTGATAAATTTACTTCTGTGTTACTGAGGGGGCATCCACTCTTTCCCCAGTGGTCCTCAGTTATTTGTGGGAGTTTTTAGAAGGAGTCTTGCATGTTCACATAAAAATAAATGTATGTTGCTTTTTCCCTCTCCTAGGTAAATTCTCACTAGTCCATGAGCTCTTCCTGCAAAGTTCCTGTTGAGCCCTTCTACCAGTCCAGCCTCACGAGAACACTGAAGACCCACTGCATGTCTCAGAGCTTTGGGGCGTCTAGGTTATATACGAGTGCTGTGCAGAGGCTAAAAGGGGAAAGGGGCCTCCCCCAGCAATCATAGGTAACTTAAAAGGGCAGTGGTGAAAGAAAACTCTCCAAAGGGACTTGTAGTACTTTAGCTATTGTCTTTCCAGCGTTACCAACATACTGTGAATATCTATTTGGGTGCAAGACTTTGAGTCTTTATCTTTTCCTTTAAACAGTCATAGAAATTGCCTCAAGAAGCCTTAGGAACAAATGGAGGGAAAGGAAGCAATGCAATAGAATCAGTGATGAAGAATTCTTATCTACCTGCTCCTAGGACAAAATTACTGGGAAAATTTACTACCAAAATTTATGATAATTCATTAAAGAAAAGTATGTGGAATATTCTACAGTCTAACAGAAAAAGAAACAAAAGGGAAAAAATCCTGTGGCCAACTGAAGGAAAGAATGATTAGAAGTGGGCTACACAAAACCAGTTTCACTCTTTTAAAATTAATTACCTAAATTGACCCAATAATTAAATAGAAAAACATTATACTTATTTAATTAAACTGAGTCTAGAAGGATCATGTAAAAATGAAACATTACATCTATGAATAAAAAACTCATTAAGTTCATAGCTTATCTTTAACGCTAAATCAGCTAAAGGAAGACCTGAGAAGAAAGAAAACAAATATACACTTCTTCTTGGATGTACAACAGATTCTTCCTTCTATGTCACTCCATGAGTATTGGCAGCACTGTGACCTGGGAACAAATTTGAAGGAAGGATTAGTTCTGTTTTAGGAAGGAGCAAAAGACTTACAGTTCAAAGAGCTGTTTGAAGAGCATTTGAAGATAAATGCTGATCTTATTTCGTATATTTTGCAGGCAGTATATGCCCTTTAGCACCACATCACAGGAAAAAGAAATAATTCATGTAGATATCTTCCTAAGTTGGAGAGTCACAAACAACAATTATCAACAAAAATCATCTTGGAAGATAGAAATGTCCAAGCACTACATTAGCAAGCAAATGTTACCCTAGTTGAAATTGGAACGGGAAGAAAAATAAAAAGAAGATCTCAGCATGGAGAATTTTTATTTTTACTTATTTTCATAGGATTACATTTCGTTGGGGAAAACAAGGTGATGGGGTGATTTTCTATTCTTTGTTCAGGTTATCAAAAGGCTGAGTATATTTGATGTTTCCATTTCTAGCAGTTTGTAGCAGAATTCCAGTATTGCCTGTGTATGAAACTGATGGTTTCCAGACAAGCAAGGTCCACATTCCCCTTGGGCACCTTTTCAAGGATTAGGTCTTGTGACCCATTCTGGATTCATTGTTCTCTTTGTGGTTGTTCTGGAAGCAGCATCTGAATTCTCCTATGACTGAGAGTTTTTGGTTTTGTAAATGGCCTAGGAATCATTCAACTGCTGACTTCCTTTTAAATTCATTATCATATCTTCAGATGTTTCTTTCAGTCTTGGCAAGAATATACAACTTGCATTTTCATGCATCTAATTTAATTGTCCTTCTAGGTGTTTATTTTACTGATGTTGAATCTTCACTTCTACTGTATTTGTATGTGTATCCCCAATCTTGGCTGAAGACAACATCTACAGACTTAGTTTAAAGTTCAGAAAACAATGTTTAAGACTACTATTACCAATGTCATTGTTTTTTTCTGTAGAGTAAATTACTGAGTTTTTAAAACACTTAACTTGACCTGAATCTTCAACTTCAAGTACTGGACATATGCTAATAATATGCTTGCCATCTTGTTCTACAGGAGGAAGAACTTTGTATACTGACGTCTCATTCAAGGCCCACGCAGTTCACAGGAGGAGGGAACACAGTGCTGAACTTCCCTGGTACTGCCTCCCTAAGGAAAAGGGGCCCTGAAAAATAATAATAACACAAATAGATAATAACACTATTCTCCAAGTTAATAATGGGATCAAATACGTTCTCCTAGCTTTGCTTTAATAGAGTCTCAAAATCCAATGTAAAAGTATAACACAAAATAGAATACCAGTGCCAAAGAGAGATAAAAGGCCAAATGTTTACTAAGAATTCATTACATTCTCAGTGCTGTGATAGGCCCTAGAAATACATGGTGATTGTCTTAGCTTGGGTTGTCAGGGGGCTTAAATAATAAACTTGTTTTTCACATTTCTGGAGGCAGGAAGTCTGAAATCATGGTGCTAGAAGGGCTGGCCCCTGGTGAGGGCCTCTTATTAGCTTGCCAGTGCAGCCCTCTCATTGTATTTTCACATGATGGAAGGAGAAATCATGCCCTGATCTTTCTGTTCTCAAATCCTTTCATTGTGAGCTAATCGGACCATTTCTTTTTTCTTTTCTTTTCTTTTCTTTTCTTTCTTTCTTTCTTTCTTTCTTTCTTTCTTTCTTTCTTTCTTTCTTTCTTTCTTTTTTTTTTTTTTGAAACAGAGTCTTACTTTGTCATCCTTGGTAGAGTGCTATGGATGGCATCAAAGCTCACAGCAACCTCAAATTCCTGGGCTAAAGCAATCTCTTTGCTTGAGTCTCCTAAGTAGCTGGGACTATAGGTGCCTGGCTATTTTTATTGTTGTTGTTGTTTTTGTTGTTGTCATTGTCACTTAGCAGGTCCTGGGCTGGGCTCAAACCCACCAGCCCCAGTGCACGTAGCTGGCACCCTAACCACTGAGCTATGGGTGCTGGGCCTCATCTCATCAGACCTTTTCTTTTAAATCCCATCATGGTGTCCCCACCCTCATGAACCCATCTAACCCTAATACTTTTCAAAGGCCCCACTCTAATGCCATCACTTTGGGGGTTAGGGCTGCAATATATAAATTTTCAGTGGGTGAGACATAAATTTCACAACACTGTGGCTTCCCTCTAGGGAAGGGTGATCATGGTACTGGGCAGGTCTGAGTAGATTCGCTAAGAGTTCACAGAATAATGCAGAACGTGTTGGGCTCAGAACACAGACCAAGTAGAGCACTGAGCCAAAGCACACTAAGACGTGCCACAGGGAATGCATTGACTCAGCACAGGCACAGGATGGGATCAGGACTTCTGTGTAGGTACATTCAGAGTGCAGTGTCTGAGAAAAGAGATAAAAGTTGAAGCTGGAGGCTTGGCACCTGTGGCTCAGCGGGCTAAGGCGCCAGTCATGTACACCTGAGCTGGCGGGTTTGAATCCAGCCTGGGCCTGCCAAACAACAATGACGGCCGCAACCAAAAATGGCTGGGCGTTGTGGCAGGCGCCTGCATTCCCAGCTATTTGGGAGGCGGAGGCAAGAGACTCGCTTGAGTCCAGGAATTGGAGGTTGCTGTGAGCTGTGATGTCACAGCACTCTATCCAGGGTGACAGCTTGAGGCTCTGTCTCAAAAAAAAAAAAAAAAAAAAAAAAAAAAAAACAGTTGAAGCTGGAGAATTATCACCAATCAATAAAAAGCCTTTTGTATTTGGCCTTCTCATAGAAATTAAGAATCGTTGAAGGATTTTGGGATTTGCAATGATTTTTAAGATTTTAATTATAGAAGAAAAATTCTGACAGAGAGCAACCCTAAACAAAAGTGCTGTGGTGGTTCCAATGAGAGATAATAAGAACTCAAATGAGGTAATGATGGTGATTAATGAGAGAAGGAAATGGGGAGAAGAACTATTTGAGATTGGACGTCACCCAGCAAATGCCAGCAGTGTAACCTAGCTCATTGTACCCTCAATGATTCCCCAAAAAGAAAAAAATAAATAAATAAATAAAAACAAAATAAAGTAAGATATTCATACTTCAACAAAATCTAATTTTAAAAAATGGTGGGATGGATTATTCTATGGGTAAGGTGGTTCCAAGCCAATTTCCAGGGATGTGAAAGTATTGCACAAATGAAACTGAGGGAACGGAATAGAGGTGGGGGAGAGGAGTTAAGGGAAAAGGCTTGGTTCTGGACCTGACATGCTGGAGAGCCCTGTGAAACCTGCAAGGTAGATTTCAATGGATAGCTGGCTGTGTTCACCTGCTATAGAAAACAAAATAAATGTGTTTATATATTCCAAAGAGACCATAAATAAACATGTCTGCATAATCTCTCAAACAAGTAGAAAACTATTATTGCTTATTCATATAAGTTTCAAGGTTAATGCTTCTGAGTGGGAGGTTCTTTTTTGAGCAATGAATTAGGATCCCAACCTCCTATTTTCTTGCACCTACATTATTTCCAACATGTGACTTTCAGGATCCCCATACTTGGTGATGAGGAAAAAGAGAGTAGAGAGGTTCATATGTGTTATTTTTACAAGTGTCAGATGTTGCATGCCATTGACTAAATTTTAATTATATGGCCATACATAAGCACAAAAAATGCTATACAATGAACACCTAAAAAGCATGTGTGCCACTGTCTGGGGCCACAGGTTCGCCACCTGTTTGTCTTTGTCTGAGCAGCAGTGGTGTTGCAGCACTGAGGGGCAGATTTATCATGTTTGTCTGTGGATTCCTCTCCTGTAGCTATCCACAGCAGGGGTCGGGGGGTGGAAGTGGGTGGGACCACACATGTTTGTATCTTTAACCAGCAGTGATTCCAGAGCATTATGTGATTCCTTAGGATTGGGTAGAGGGCAGACTGGCATCAAGACAGAATCAGGTTGAGCTATCTCACCAAGCCAGCCCTCAGAGTCTCTGTGGACAGTACATATCTGAGTGGAACATTTGTAAGGTTATAGGAGAAAAGCCATAATCAACAAGCCCCAGCTCATTGGAGAAGGGTTGATTAGTTCCAGTTCTTGGCCTCCTGATCCAGTCTCAGGATTTAATAGCCAAATAGGTTGGTACCATGTTTCCTATGGGTCCCCAATTAGATTATCTCTCAGCAATTATTCAGGGAAAATCTGTCATTTCAACTAAAAAAGTATAATTAATATGCTAGAAAGAAAGGTGAAAATACTCATGGGAAGGAACCAGCAGAAGAACTCTGGCAATATGAAAAATCAGAGCAGATCAATTCTCCCAAGAGATTACAAAGGAGATGCAACAGAAAATACCATTTATAGAGAGATTACTGAAATGTCAGAGATAGAATTCAGAGTATGGATGGCAAATAAGATGATAGGAATGTAGGAAAAGAGGGAAATAGAAATCCAAAAAATAGTTCAAATGTTGTGTCAAGAAATAAATGAATTCACAGAACATTTCCAAGGATATGGACATAATGAGAAAAGAGATAGTAGAGCTTAAGGAATTGAAAAAGGCATTCGAGGAGCTTTGAAACACAGTAGAGACCCTTTCTACTCTAACAGAGTTGAACAGAGAGAAGAAAAAAATTCAGAAATTGAAGTCAAGACTTTTGAACTTAAGCATTCAAAGAGGCAGAAACAGGGATAACAAAAACAGAATATTTCTTGAGAGAGTTATGGGATCATTCCACAAGATCAAATATACAAATTATAGGGATTCCTGAAGGAGAAGAGGATTGTCCTAAAGGCACAGATGTTCTACTCCAAGGCATTATGCTGGAGAACTTCCCAAGCATTGCAAAAGAAACAGAAATTCAGACAGTAGATGGTTTCCGAAGCCAAGCATGACTTAGTCCAAACAAAGCATCCACTAGATACATTTTAATTAACTTCACCAAGTTAATATGAAGAACGAAATCCTGCAAGCAGTCAAGCATAAGAAAAATATTACCTACAAAGGGGAAAATTCAGGATGACCTTAAATCTTTCAGCCTAAACTTTTCCAGCCAGCAGAAAATGGTCATTGGCTTTTAATCTTTAACCTCCTTAAAAAAAATAATTTCAGCCCAGGATTCTGTACCCTACTAAATCCTGTATCCCACTAAACTGAGGTTCATTTGTGATGGAGAAATCAAATATTTTACTGACATTTCAATGTTGAGGAAATTTGCTGTGACTAGAGCAGCTATACAGGGAGTACTCAGACCCATTCTTCATTGTGACTAGCATAATGATCCACCACCAAAGTAAACTCACCCAGAACATAATGAACAAAGTCTAGCTTCCCCAATAGTGAAAGGAATAAAAACAAACTCTGGACCTCTGAAAAACATGATTACTAATACCATACCTATCATTTCTCTCAATAAACGTGAATGGCTTAAAGACTCCTCTAAAAAGCCACAGGCTAGCTGACTGGATACAAAATCTCAGGCCAGATATCTTTTGTCTCCAAGAAATACACCTTACCTCAAAGGATAGAAAAAGAAGCAGGGTGAAGGGATGGAAAATAGTAATCCAGGCAATTAGAAATCAGAAAAAAACAGGGGTTGCAATCTTATTTGCAGATACAAAATCTTTAAACCAACAAAAATAAGGAAAGACAAGGATGGACATTACATAGTTGTCAATGGAAGCACACAATAATTTAAATAAATTGAAATTTTCCTACCTGAACACTCCTCACTTTATTAAAAAAACCCTAACTTATCTGAACAATATAATATATTCCTGCACTATAATAGTTGGAGATTTTAACACTTGTTTGGCAGTACTATACAGATCCTCCAAGCAGAAACTAAACAAAGAAATAATGAACTTAAACAGGACTCTAGAATTGATAGACTTAACAGACATATACAGAAAATTTCGTCCTAACAAAACTGAATACACATTCTTCTCATCTGCCCATGTATCCTCCTCCAAAATTGATCATATCTTAGGACACAAATCTAACTTCAACAAATTTAAAGAATATAAATTATTTCTTGCATCTTCTCAGACCATCATGAAATAAAAGTTGAACTCAATATCAACAGAAATCTTTATATTCAAATAAAGTCACAGAAACTAAATAACCTTATATCAAATGACACGTGGGTCAAAGATGAGATTAAGAAGGGGATTATATTTCTGGAACAAAAGAAGCCACAGACTATCAAAACCTG
Source organism: Perodicticus potto (assembly GCA_963574655.1). Taxonomy (NCBI): domain Eukaryota; kingdom Metazoa; phylum Chordata; class Mammalia; order Primates; family Lorisidae; genus Perodicticus; species Perodicticus potto. Next base: position 4,824 of record CAUYRH010153261.1, on the reverse strand, counting down.
TAATATACTGCAAGGGCAGTCCTAAGAGAGAAACTTATAACATCAGATGCCTTCATCTAGAAAACTGAAATAGAGCAAGTCAGCATCCTAAGTCAGATGGACCTAAGGGGCCATCTCAAGGAGCTGGAAAAGGAAGAACAATCCAACCTCAAACCCAGCAGAAGAAAAGAAATAACCAAAATTATAGCACTATTAAATGAAACTGAAAACAAAAGAATCATTTGGAAGATTAGCAAAACAAAAAGGTGATTCTTAGGAAAGATTAATAAAATTGATAAACTCTTGGTCAGATCAACAAGAAACAGAAAAGTAAAATGTCTAATAACCTCAATCAGAAACAATAAAGGGTAAATAACAACAGATACCACAGAAACATAAAAGGTCCTCAATAATTACTTCAAAAACCTCTATTTCCAAATGTGAAAATGTAGAGGAAATTGACCAATACCTGGAAGCACACCACCGTCCTAAAGATAAACTCAACCAGAAAGAATTAGAAATCTTGAATAGACCTATATTAAGCACTGAAATAGCATCAACTATACAAAATCTCGCCAAAAAGAAAAGCCCTAGACCAGAAGGTTTCACACAAGAATTCTGCCAAATCTTTGAAGAGGAACTAGTTCTTTTATTGCATAACTTACTCCAAAACATAGAGAAGAAAGGAACCCTCCCCAACAAATTCTAAAAAGCAAATATCATCCTGATCTCCAAACCAGAAAAGGACCCAACAAAAAAACAAAACTATAGACCAATATCATTAGTGAATATTGATGCAAATATATTTAATAAGATCTTAGGAAGCAGAATACAGCTACACATTAAAAAAGTTATATATCATAATCAAATGGGTTTTTTTTCCAGGGATTCAAGGTTGGTTCAACATACATAAATCCATAAATGTAGCTCACCACATAAATAAAATAAATAACAAATACCATACGATTTTCTCAATAGATGCAGAAAAGGCTTTTGATAATATCCAGCATCTTTTCATAAGAGCAGTTCAAAAAATAGGCTTAGGTGTGCCATTTATGAAACTGATAGAGGCCATCTACAGCAAACCCACAGCCAATATCCTATTGAATGAAGTAAAATTGAAAGCATTCCACTCATATTTGCAACTATATAAGGATGCCCATTGTTACCACTGCTATTCAAAATGGTGCTGCAAGTCCTACCCATGGCAATCAAGCAAGACAAGGAGATCAGGGTATTCAAATGGGGATAGAGAGGTTAAACTCTTGCTCTTTGCAGATAATATGATCTTATACCTGGAAAATCCCAGGGACTCAATTAAAAAGGTCTTAGAAGTGATCAAGGAATATAGCAGAGTCTCAAGATACAAAATCAGTACCCACATATCAATAGCCTTCCAATATGCCAACAATAGTCAAACGAAGAATAAAATGAAAGACTCTATTCCTTTTACAGCAGTGCCAAAGAAAATGAAATACTTGGAAATATAGCTAACAAAGGACATGAAACCCTGAAAAAAGAAATAGCAGAAGATGTTAACAAATGGAAGAAAATACCATGCTCGTGGTTGGGGAAAAAGTCAACATTGTTAAAATGTCCATACTACCTAAATTATCTACAGATTTAGTGTAATCCCCATTGAAGCACCAATGTCATACTTTGAAGAACTTGAAAAAATAGTACTTCATTTCATATGGAATATATTATTAGAAATAAAAACAAATCTGGAGGTATCACATTACCTCACTTCAGATTATATTACAAGTCAATAATGGTCAAAACAATACTGGCACAAAAATAGAGAGGTAGACATATGGAACAGAATAGAGAACCTGGAGATGAACCTAGCCACATATCATCTTTTGATCTTTTATAAGCCTAACAAAAGCATGCACAGGGGAAAAGAATCTCTATTTAATAAATGGTTCTGGGAGAACTGGTTAGCCATATGTAGAAGATTGAAAATGGACCCACAACTCTCACCACTGACAAAAATTGATTCTTGTTGGATAAAAGATTTAAATTTAAGACACGAAACTATAAAAATTCTAGAAGAGAGAATAGTGAAAATACTTGAAAATATTGGCCTGGATAAAGATTTTATGAGGAAGACCCACCCCTGGCAATTGCATCAACACCAAAAATAAATAACTGGGATTTGATCAAGCTATAAATAAATCTTCCACACAGCTAAGGGTACCACAACCAAAGCCAATAGACATCCTTCATAATGGGAGAAGATTTTTGCATGTTATGTATCTGACAAAGGTCTGATAATTAGAATCTATAAAGAACTCAAATTAATCAACAAGAAAGGAGCAAACAACCCCATTTTTATGTAGGGGTCTCTTATTCGTACGAGACTTGAAGAGAAACTTCTCTGAAGATGACAGACGAATGGCCAATAAACACAGGAAAAAATGCTCATCATTATTAATCATCAGAGAAAGGCAAATCAAAGGCACTCTGAGATATCATCTAACTCCAGTAAGATTAGCCCACATCAGAAAATCACAAATATGCAGATGCTGGTATAGAAGTGGAGAGAAAGGAACATTTCTACACTGTTGCTGGGATCGCAAACTAATACAACCTTTATGGAAAGAAGTATAGAGAATTTTCAAAGAACTAATAGTTGACCTTTCATTTGATCCCACACTCAGATTATCTACCCAGAAAAACAAAAAGAATTTTACCACAGATATCTACCCAGAAGAACAAAAAGCATTTTACCACAAAGAAGTTTGCATCAGAATGTTTATTGCAGCTCAATTCATAATTGCTGAGTTGTAGAGGCAACCTAGGTGGCCATCAACCCACAAATGGATTAAAAACCTGGGGCATATGTATACCAGGGAATACTATTCAGCCATAAGAAAACATGGAGACTTTATATCTTTTATGTTTACCTGGATGGAGTTGAAACACACTCTTCTTAGTAATGTATCTCAAGAATGGAAAAAAAAATTCCAATATCCAACGTACTGAATACTAATATGAAACCAATATCTAAACAATTACATACTCATAAGAACAATAAAACACAAACAGCTCAGTGCCCATAGCACAGTGGTTATGGCGCCAGCCACATACATGGAGGCTGGTGGGTTTGAACCCGGACCAGGCCAGTTAAACAATGACAACTGCAACAAAAAATAGCCAGGTCTTGTGGTGGGTGCCTGTAGTCCCAGCTACTTGGGAAGCTGAAGCAAGAGAATCACGTAAGCCCAAGAGTTGGAGGTTGCTGTGAGCTGTGACACAATGGCACTCTAGCAAGGACAACATAGTGAGACTCTGTCTCCAAAAATAAATAAATTAATTAATTAATAAAAATAAAACACAAACATAGTCTAGCAAGGGAAAGGAGTGAAAAGGAGAGGTGAGAGGGGAAGGGCAATTGGCAGGATCTCACCCAATGTGCACAATGCCAGGGTGTCCAGCATGCACCTTTGGTGAAGGGTTATTCTACAACTTGAAATTTACCTTCGAAGTGAGAACAATGTAACCTAAAAATTGTAGCCTCATGTTGATTTGAAGTAAAAAAACAAAAAATATGTAAAAATAAAGAAAAAAATAAATGTCCTCTTGCCATGTAAGGAGATCAAAAAAACCTACTTGTAGGAATAGAATTTGGCATGTTTCAGATATTGGTTTCCCGTAATTTGCTGCTTCTTTGTATATAAGTATTTTGAATGTAGCATTGGATAGAAGTGAAAAATCATTAAGTTCAATTCCCAAAGAGGGAGCTGGTTTCCCACCGGTTTCATGATCCATAGTAGCCCTGGTAATTAAAAATTTTCCAGTGCATACAACTTCCATGTGGGATGCCTAGGTGAAGTGGCATCTTCTGCCATAAGATAGTGTGCAGCGATCATAAATAAAGGCCAGCATAGCACATATCGGGCACAGTGCTTGGAGATTCAGCAGGTGGTGACTAAGTCTTTCAGTAGAACTGCAGGGCTGAGTTGTAGGGACTTTCACTGATGGAAAACGACTTTCTCTTCTCATTAAATTGGATCCTATGACCACAGAGTTCTATGAATAAACAAAACTACTTGCTGCTTACCCAATAGGCTTTAAATCTGTTTAAAAGAGGAATGAGGGTGGCTAATTTGGGCGATCAGAAGCCTCCTGCATGCTCCACTTATCCGGAGAGGAGCAAAGGTGTGGCAGCATGAATGTACTGTCCCAAGGGAGAGCATTGTGAATCATCAGAGAAGTGACTAGAGATATCTGAAGTGGGGAAGATAATGTGGGTTCTCTGCTTGGCAAGATGGAAAGGTACCTGTGGGAAGTATCTACATGTGGGGAAGGGTCAGATGAAAGATCTCTGGGGCTCCACTCTACTGCTGCAGTGGACAATACTTTGTTACTAAAAGAGGGCTCCCCTGTCACAGCATGCCCCTGACCTGCGCAGGCAGGTGCTGGGAGACCGTTCCAGCAGCATTGCACCGGAGAGCAGGTGCATTGGCAGTGGGCTAACAGCAGTTAAAAGATGGATACACAGGAGCACAAAGAGATATGAAGGACATGGATACAGTAGGGAGAGGCTGTAAAAACTTACCTGTTGGGTACAATGAACACTATTCTGGTGGTGAGTACACTAAAATCCCCGACTTAAGCATTACATAATGTATCCATGTAACAAAAACATTTGTACTTCCTCACTTTTTGGAAATAAAACAAAAAGAGGAATGATTCTGTTTTTTTTTTTTTTTTAATTATTTTTTATTGAGTCATAGCTGTGTACAATAATTCAGTCATGGAGTACAGTGTGCGGGCTTCACATACAATCGGAGATATTTTTATCAACCTGATTGATATAACATTCATGATATTTTCTCA